>PVLD010006564.1:85980-99578 GCA_004027595.1 Dinomys branickii | reverse complement strand
TTAGGTCCCCTATTACAACAGTGTTATTAGTTATTTGATCTTTCATGTCTGTTAAGATTTGACTTGTAAAGTTAGGTGCTCCATTGTTTGATGCCTAAATGTTTAGGATTGTTTCCTCTTCCTCTTGCAGCTTTCCCCTAACTAGTATGTAATGGCCTTCTTTATCTCTTTTGATTGCTTTTGGTTTGAAGTTTACATTGTCTGTAAACATAATAGCTACTCCTGCTTTTTTCTGGGGATCTGTTGCATGGAGAATTGTTTTCCAACTTTTAACTTTCAACCTGTGGATTTCCTTTTGAGTAAAATGTGTTTCCTGTATACAGCATATCGTTGGATTGTGTTCCTTAATCCACTCTTCCAATCTTTTCCTTTTGACTTGTGAATTGAGGCCATTTACATTAATGGTTATAATGGTTATATGTTGGCTTAGTCTAGTCATGTTATTTACTTGTTGTTGTTTTCCTTCTTTTGCTGTCTGTTTACTTAATTGTTCTGTTTAGGGGGTTATTTCTATCGTTGTTCTTGGGATTGTGGTCTCTTTTTTCTCTGTCTAGAATATCTTTTAGTGCTGTTTGCAATGCTGGTTTGGCACTCATGAAGTTCTTCAGTTGTTCTTTGTCGTGGAAATATTTTATTTCTCCATTGAATTTGAAGGATAGTTTTGCAGGATACATCAGTCTGGGTTGGAATTTGTTTTGTCTCAGAATCTGTAATATCTCGCTCCAAGCTCTTCTTGATTTCATTGTTTCCATTGAGAAGTCTGCTGTGATTCTGATGGGCTTTCCTTTATAGGTAGTCTGTTTCTTTTCTCTAGCAGCTTTTAATATTGTATTCTTTTGCTGGATATCTGGGATCTTTACTGTTGTATGTCTGTGTGTGGTTTTCTTTGGGTTATGGCTCGTTGGGGTTCTATATGCCTCGATTAACTGTACTTCAGTATATTTTACCTTGTTTGGGAAATTTTCTGCTATTATTTCTGCAAATATTCTTTTTATATCATTTGTGTTGTCTCCTGCTGTTTCACTGACTCCTATTACTCGAATATTATTTCGTTTTGCCTCATCTTGCCGCTGTTGGATTGATTTTTCTTGGGTCTTTGATGATTTTATGAGATCATTCCTTTCATGCTCATAAGCTGCCATGCTGTCTTCAAGGTCTGAAATTCCATCTTCGGTTTCATTTAAGCAGTTTTGCAAGTTTTCAATGGAAGTTTTCAATTCCTGGCAATCTCTTTGGACCTGTTTCATTCTTAGTAATTCATTCCTAAATTGCTATTGTAATGTTTCCATTTGTTTCCTATTTTCTTCTAATCTTTTATCTATTTCTTCTCTATGTGTACAGAACATTTCTTCCATTATAGTTTTCAGTTCATTTTTTGTCTGAGAGATCATTGCAGGTATGTGGCTTATTTCTGCTTTAAGCTCTTCTATGGCCTGATGGAGTTGTTTCTTTATTTCGGGTGCAATCGTTTCAGAACTTGCAGGTATGTGGCTTCCTAGCTCCCCTGTGTCCTCGCATCCAGGACTGGTTCTGGGTGGGGTTGAGTTCTTAGACTGTGTTTTGTTCTTCTGTCTTCCTATCTTTGGGTATCAGATTCAAAATATTGAGCAATAAATTACCCAGGCAGTTCACCAGGCAAAGGTCTGTTGCAAATGCTGCTCCAATGACTCCTTCTCTTCGGGAGAATGTCCCTTAAGCTTTCTGCTGAGAGTTCTGCTTAAAAGGCTGTTCAGATGCTGGTTTGTGGGGTGAGCTACTCCCTACCGAGACACCTGGGTGGGGTGTGTAAAACCACTCCCCCGCCCTCCCAGGGTTCCCTGCAGGTATTGGGATGGATCTCCTCCCCCACTCGGTGATCCAGTTGCGGTGTGCAGATAGCTCACCAGTTTCGGAATCTGTGCAGGCAGGAAGGTTCCAAAGTGCCAATTTTTTGTGCTACGCCTGCAATCCGCTGCTCCCCGATGCTTCTGTTTCCTTGCACTCTCCGGGTCTGGGGGAGGGAGCAGGATACTCCAGTCCTCTGTGCTCCTCATTGCACCTCGGCCGCGGCCTGCAGGCCACTGAGGGCCTTGGCTGCGGGGTCTGGGACCGGAGCGGGATCCTGGTTCGGCACTCGGATTTGTGCAGCCTGCCTGAGGAGCATGATCTCCGAGACTGCCCCACGCTGCAGCCGCTAAAATGCCAATTTCTGGTGGCAGTCGCTGGCGAGCACACAGTGTTGGGAGGTGGGAGGGACCAAGCTGCCTGTGCCCCCAGGGCGCTCGGACCCAACCGAACCACCACCCATCTGCCCTGCGGAGCGTCTCTGATGCCCAGCGCTCTGGGCCTTCCTGTGTCTTGCCACGGCAATTTGGGCTGCCCTGCCACGTCTCCCCTGGCAGCGCAGAGAAACATGTTCAGTTTGAACTCCCCAGCCGAGGTCCTGGCATTCGTGCTCGCCAAGCCTGTCTCGAGCTGGGGGTCTGTATCAGGGAGGATCCCTCCTTTGGTGCTCACCTGGTCGCCATCTTCCCAGAAGTCTATTTACATAATTTCTGTAGTTTCTCTTGTCATTGATTTCTAGCTTCCTTGCACTATGTTTTGATAATATGTATGGGATTTTAAAAATTCTTTTATCTATATCTAAGCAAGGTTTGTGACGCAGTATGTGGTCTGTTTTGGATAAAGTTCCATGTGCTGCTGAGAAGCATGTGTTGTTGGGTTAAACACTCTACAGATCTATTATATGTTTGAAGGTGCTGTTCAGTTCTGATATTTCCTTGTTAATTTTTGTCTAGTTGATCTACTTGTGAAAGCGGGATGTTGAGGTCTCCCATCATGATTTTGTGGATGCTTATTTGATCTTTTGTGCCCTGTAATATTATTTGTTTTATGAAGTTTGATGTGCTGGTGTTTGGTACATACACATTTACAGTTCTTATTTCTTCTTGAACTGTTCCCTTTACTAGTTTGTAATGACCTTCTTTGTCTCATCTGATCAGTTTTGGCTTTGACATTTACTTTACTGAAAATAGGTTAGCTATTCCTGCTTTACTTTTGGGCTCCTGTTATATGAAAAATTGTTTTCATCCTTTGATTTTTAATCTATGAGCTTCTTTAAAGGTCAAGTGTGTTTCTTATATTCACCCTACCACTGGATTTTGCTTTTCATTCATTTTGCCACTGTGTCTCTTGATGGGAGACTTGTAGCCATTTGCACCTAGAGATACAACTGAACTATGTTTTAACTGATTCATGTCATTGTGTTGCTTTTTGTTGCTGACTTCTTTATTTTTCCCTTTTGCTCAAATGCTCACTCTATCTGCTATATTTTTCCAATAAAACCTGTGGCAATGATGTCTTCATTGCCTCCAAGATATCCCTGAGTATTTTTTTTTGTAGTGCTAGTTTGACAGTCATGAGTTTCTTAAGGTGCTTTTTGTCAAGGAAGGTCCTAGTTTCTCAGTTGAGTCTGAAAGATAGTTTTATAAGATATAGTAAATTGGGTTGAAATTATTTTCCTTTTGGCTTGAAGAACTTCCCTCCATCTTCTCGGCCTTTTGGTTAAGGTCAAGTGCAGTATCTGTTCTTATTAGAACTTCCCTCCAAGGTCTCATAGCCTTTAAGACCTGTATTGAGAAATTACCTCTAAACTACTTTATAGGTAATTTATTGTTTATCTCTAACTGCTTTTAAAAATCTGTCATGTTAGACTTCTGGAATTTTGCTTATGATGTGACACAGGGAAATTCTATTCTGATTGTAGCTATTTGAGGTTCTGGATGCCTAATTTACTTGTATGTTGAATTCTTTCCCCCATTTTTGGAAATTTATCTGGTATGATTTCTGTGAAAAGATTTTTTATGCAATTTGTGCCATCTTCTCTCTCTCTCTCTCTCTCTCTCTCTCTCTCTCTCTCTCTCTCTGCATCATCTGACAGTTGTTGGATCCAGTCGCTGCGTGTACAGTCACTGGCATCAGCCCTGTTTTCTCGTTCTGACACTTGTCTCACATTCATCACTTCTTCTGCTCATACTTTCCAAAGGACATTTTATCACCTGGGTTGCAGTTTGGTACCTTTCCATGAACTCTGATTCTTTCCTAAATTGGTCATCCGTGTTTTGTATCATTTGGGTTAGCTCAGCTAACATTTGTGCATTCTTTGTGCTCACTGATCTTTTTTATTAGTACATGGTAGCAGTACACAATATTAACATGCCTTGTGTGGGGCTGGTACATGCGTATAACACATTTGAATTCCTTTTTTCATCCTCTTTGCTTCCCCTCCCTCCTCCTACTTCCAACTCTTGATTCCCTTCCCCCTTGAGAAAGAACTGTCTTCCTACTCCCTATTATCTATCTTTATTTTCCTCTGTATTTGTAATTTTGGTTTTCCATGTAATAAAAAGCAAGCTTGTGTGTCTGATTTATGTCAGTTAACATTATGGTCTCAAGGTGCATCTGTTTTCCCACAAATGACTTAAGTGTTGTTAGGGTTAGTGCTCCATTGTCTGTAAATGCTACGTGTTCTTGACGGATGTGCAGGCTGCTTCCAAGATTTAGCTATTATGAATTGTGCGCTATACACATGGGGATGCATGCATCACTGTAACATGATGTCTTCAGCTCTTTGGAAAGATACTGAGAAGGGGAGGGGTTGGGTCAAATGGGGTTTGTAGTTTTCCTTTTTGAACAATCTGCTACTGATTTCCATAGTGGTGCTACACTAGTTTACATTCCTACCAACAATATAGAAGGGTTCTTTTTCTCCTGTAGCCTTGCTAGTATTTTTTATTTGATTTCTTGATGATGGCTGTTTTTTCCCGGGGTAAGGTAGAAATCTCAGTATTCATTTAATATTCATTTCTGAAGTGGCCAGTGATGTTGAGCTTTTCTTCATATATTTATTTTTAAGTTCACTATCTGTTTAGTTATATCATCTTTGAGCTCCTGGAACACTTTATAGATCTGGTTTATTTGTTTCTTATTTCATTTTGTATAAATCAGCCTTTTTTTATTTTCTCCCCATCAATGCCCATTGGATCAGTTTTGGGGTGCTTTGGAGTTTTTGAAGGAATTTTTTGGCCTTGCTTTCTCATGTTTCTAGAGTTCTCTCTCTCTCTGTATGTGTGTGTATGTATGTGCGTACTGAGGGTTGAATTCAACTAGAATGGACTAGATGGACAGAGTTGGTTGCTAGAGTGGACATCTCCTGTTAGTGTGATCTTGACTTTGGTTGCAATTTGGTATTTACCCACCTCTTTAACGTACTCAATTTAATAGGATTGGACTGCATCACTGTGTTGCAAGGAAAGCTTCCTTACTGGTTATATCACTGTCAGTAGATCCAACCATACTTAGTCATATACACTAAAACTTGTTTTAGCAGTGTCCCATATAGACTGTACGATACTGCTACTACGAATAGGTAGACTGGAATATAATGAGAATGAGCATGAAAAAAGGAAGAGAGAAAAAGGAGGGGAGGGTTAAATCAGTAAGAAGGGAGAGAAGAAACATAACCATAGGGGAAAAACCAGACCAGAAATCTGCCTGTGTTCGAATTATTTTTATAGCTGGAGTGAAGTGCTAGTAGTGAGGGGCTTTGAGAAAATATTTGTGAGAGGGGCCCAGAATATAGGTCAATGGCGTAAGTGCCTGCCTGGCAAGCGCAAGGTCCCGAGCTCAATTCCCAATACAAAGAAAGGAAGGAAGGAAGAAGAGAGAAAGAGAAAGAGAGGAGAGAAAGAAAAGGAAGGAAGGAAGAGAAGGAAGGAAGAAAGCAGAAAAAATATTTGTGGGAGTGCAAGTGTACAGTAACTGAAGATTGAGGAAAGCTGTGAGAATGTCAGAATCTGTTAATATGTTGGTAGTTAGCTTAATTTCAGATCCTGCTTACACAATTGTGGTGACATGCCCATGAAAGGTACTATAGTATTTAGATTAAAGCACTGGTTATTTCTGATTTTCTTTTGCATATATAAGGGTATTTCATTTATGTGTGTGTGTGTGTGTGTGTGTGTGTGTGTGAGCGCGTGCGTGCTTGCGCACTAGATGAAAGAAGAACAGAGCAAAGATAACGGGACAAGAAAGAGAGGAAAAGGGAGGGAAAAAAGACACAGAGAAAGTAAAAAGAAATCACAACCAAACCAAAACAAATCCCCACACAGCTGAAACAAAATGAAAGCATCTTCACAGTCCTGAGTATACTGCAGTCTGAGTTCCACTACTGCTCTGGAAACATACAGGTTGTTTGGCCAAAGAATAAAAAATAATTGAGGTGCAAGGAGCAATTTAAATTGGTTTGGGAGAGCCACGAATGTTGGGGGGACCCAGACCACAATCCAGCTGCACCAAAGACGGTGCCACATCCTCTGGCAGCTATGTGAGAAACACCCGCGTGGGTCGAGCAGTTGTTATGGCTGAGGAACTTATCATCTCTGGCCGCTTTAAGTTAGCCTGCCGAGAATTTTTCTGGGAATAGCGTCTGAAATACTATGTAAGAGTCTATGCTTAGTCTGAAAGCTCTTGGGAAATGGAGGGACGGTGTAACGGTCACACATAGTTCTCCCACCCGAACCACCGCTGTCATTCTTGGTTTACAGATCATCCGTACACCCTCTTCCTTTGTGCTTCCCCTCTGTCAGTGCCAGAGCCCAGAGTCCATGTGTAGTTGTGCATCCTGGTTTTTTCTTAACCTAACATTCTATTTTCCTATGACAGAAGAATTTCTGCCATGCAATGTACATGTGATGCTATATTTTGGTACAACTCATTTAGCCCTTTTCTTAATGTTGAGCAGATAATTGCTTCTACTTTTCGTTGTATTAAGCCAGCCCCTTGTTCACGAACAGTGGCCCCTGCTTACATCGTACACTTTTCCAAGTGCTTTATGGATGAGCTCACTTAATCCTCACAAGAGCGTGAAGAGGCCAATGTATATTTATATCCCTATTTTACAGATGAGGAAATCATAGAGAGGTTAAGCAGCTTGGACAAACAGTTTAACAGGAAGCAGCAGAGTGTTTCCCCAAAGCTTTCTCTGCTTTGGGAAATCTGGGCCCAAACCTAAATATCAAGGCGAGAGGTATACATTAGGAAATTATTTCAGGAAAACGTGTGACTTTTCTTTCATTCCCACAGGACCCTAGCACTAAGTTTTTGACTTAGCTAGTGATACAGCTTCTATCTAGATATCCCCACAAATGTGCTCATGGGTGGGGCTTTGGGGCATAACTGGATCATGGGTGTGTGATACTGGGTCAGTCTGTTGGATGGCTTAGCATACTTCGAGGTGTGGGTGGCACCAACCAACAGGCTTGCAGTCTGGATGGAATGAAAAGGGAGAGGAGGAGGAAGACTCGCTGTCTCCTGCCTGTGCTGCTATGACTGTTCCTCTTCGGCCATGTCCCTCTGCCACACTGCCCTGCCTTAGAACCGACGATGCACTAAAATCCCTATACACTGTGAGCTAATGTAAACCATTCCGCCTTTAACTTGTGTGTGTCCGGTATTTTGTCCCTCTGTGAGAAAATAATGAAAATAAACAAGTTACTGGTGACTGTTTTCCTGAGGTTTTTGTGTGAGAACAACTAATATACTGGGAACATGTGACCACCAAGTTCCTTCTCTGCATCGCTATGCGGAAAGAAAAGCTACTGTGAAAATGTAGTTCTAGGATCTATACCTGTGTTGTTCTGGAGGGTTGGAAAACTGTCTTTTGGAGCTGGGCTCTGGCCTCTACTTCTATAAAGTGAAGCATTTCCCCGCACTAGCATCCCTTCCTTACCTAACTGCGTTGTGTAGCAAATGTAATGACGCTCAAAGTATCCACTGCTGATTCTTTGGCAGAGGGAAAGCCTGTGTTACTTTTGAGTGAAACAAACACCAAATGTTCTGTCCCTATCCTTTGGCTTTTTAATTCATAATTTCTTTATTGCTACCTCTTTATAAAACACTGAATGTTATGAGACGGAGGCCTCTGGGACAGAAGGAACTTGTTTCTTTCTACAAAGAACAGCTTTTCTGAGAATCCTTCCAAAACATGTGGTCAAAACGAGACCACAGTACGAGTGTGCTCATATCTACAGACTCCTCTATCTTCATACCTACAGCTCTGCTGCTCACAGGCCAAGAATACTGTTTACAAAATGAGTTCATTGTGACATACATAATCCCTGGGAGGGAAGGCGATTTAGGCTCCATAAGGCTTCTCAGATGCTTTCTGGCATGAGACCTGGAAAAGAATCGTGAAGACGTGAAATATGCTGTGTACAGTTTGAGAACTGGGACAGGAGTGAGGAGGGATGTAGTGGGTCACTTGAGGCGGCAGTGTGGATGCACAGGTATACACAGAGCTGTACGGCAGTGGGCAGACTCACCTGTGACAGTCCTTGTTTTCCGTATTGTTTGTCCCAAGCTGGAGAGTGGGTATTCAGCTATAGCTATACAAACAAAGCAAAACAAGCAGAAAGAAGCAAAAACAAAGTTGGAATCCAGAGTGAGGATTTCACAATCACCCCCAAGCCCTGCCGCCGCCGCCCGGAATGGGAATGTTCTGCTTTGACATAACAAGGAATCTGTTTATGTTTGCAAAGGATCAGCCATGGACCCTGCTTCTGGAGCAAACAGACAAGGATTTAATAAATCTAAAAGAGATTAACTCCAAGAAAGCAGGTAAAGAAAAAAAAATCCCACCCTTAATGCAGGTTCTGCTGATCATGGAATATGCAGGTATAGTTACTAAACCTTTGAAAGAAAGGATCCATAGCAGGCAAACTTTGAATTAGAGTAACGAAATATATGCTCTTAAATCTGTCTTGTTAATGCTGGACATGGTGGCCACTCTGCAGTCCCAGTAATCTAGGTGGCCGAGGCAGGAGGATTGGATATTGAGACCCAGTCTGGGGAGTTTATCAATTAGCAAGAGCCTGTTTTGAATAGAAAGAAGGAAAGAAAAAAAGGAAGAAAGGAAAGGCTGGTGTATACAACTTAGTACAAAGGCCCCAGGCTCAATCTCCAGTACCACAAAGAGAAAAGGAGAATGCTTTGTTAAGCATATGTTCTGAAAAGATGTTTAGCTTTTGAAGGGAGTGGCCCCTCAGCCTTGAAGTTCCTCCTTGTCCCATGCTACCCCGCACCTCCAGGATAGTTGTCAGAGACTGAATTATTTGTAAAGCATCTGATCTGAGGAGGCCTGATTTCCAACATTCCCACTGCAGAGGCAGTGACATTCTAAAGAAGCAGTGGCTTTTCTTTCTGCTTTCAGGCTGACTCCCCCAACCCTGGGAGCCACTGCGGAGAAGGGGGAGCAGAAACGTGAGTCTTCTCAGCCACCTCGCTGATCTTAAGTTTTCCTCCTTCTTTACTCCTTTTCCAAACAAATTAAATACATCAGCCTTTCCTTTGTGTTGTCTGATTTAATGTCTGATTTAAAGGTTCATCTGAAGTGTTTTTTAAAAATTGGACATTTCATAGGCATTTAAAGGTAATGTTGCTCTGATATTTGAAACTTTTTGTGATATTCATTGGAGTACTAGCATTATTTACTTAGGAACATTGGATTTTAACCAGATTTAGTCTATATAAAATAATCTATGCAACAAAGGGGACAAAAACATATATTGGAGGAAAGACGGCCTTTTTAATAAATGGTGCTGGGAAAATTGGACATCCATATGCAGATGACTAAGTCTAGACCCATATACCCATATACCATGTACTAAACTGAAAATGGACCAAAAAATAAATACTAAAACAATCTGCTGGAAGAAAAAACTAGGTGAAACTCTTGAAGTTATATATTGGTGTAGGCAAGGACTTTCTTAACAGAACCCCAATGGGACAAGAAGTGGTACCTAAAATCAACAAATTAGATCATATCAAATTAAAAAGCTTATGCATAGCAAAAAAAAACTCCAAAAAAAGCCTACAGAAGGGAAAAAAAATTTGCAGCTGTTCCAGAAACATAGGACTAACATCTAGAATATATAAAGAACCAAAAAATCTCCCCCAAAATAAAAGACCTCATCAAAAAATGGGCAAGTGAAATGAATAGAAGTAGTTAAGAAGAACACATAGCCGATAAATGTATGAAAAAATGTTCAATATCACTGCCCATAAGAGAAGTGAAAATTAAAACTATGTTGAGATACGGTCTTACCCCAGAAAGAATAGCTGTTATAAAAAAAAAATCAAATAATAAATGGTGAGAATGTGGGAAAAATGAACTCTTACACATTATCAGTGGGAATGTAAGCCAGTACAACCACTGTGGATATTAGTGTGGAGATTCCTCAAAAACTAAAAACAGAAATTCCATGTGACCCAGCTATCCCCCTTCTAAGTATCTTCTCAAGTGACTTAAACTTTTATCATATTACAGGGACACATACATACCTGTGTTTATAGCAGCACAATTTATAATAGCTAGTTCTTAGAAGAAGCATGTATGCCATCAATAGGTGAATGGATTAAAAAATGTACTTATACAGAATGGAGTACTACTCTGCCATAAAGAAAGATAAATTTGAAGGATGTATAGACAAATGGATGCAACTTGAGACCAAAATGTTAAGTGAAATAAATCAGACACAAAAGCTCAAATATCACATGGTTTCTCTATATGAGAAACACAGAGTAAAAATAAAGAGCAAAAGGGAAGGTAGATAATAGGAAGTAGGAAGACAGATCTTTCTCAAAGGGGAAGAGGATTAAGAGAAAGAGGACAGAGGGAAGGAGAGGATAAAGGATGAAAAAAAGGAATAGGAATCCTTTATGTATGTGTGCCAACTCCATACAAGAAATATAAACATCATGTACTGCAAACTTGTACCAAAAAAAAGAAGAAGAAGAAGTGATGGGTGGGGGGGGGGAGTGTGGGAGGGGAACGGGAACAAAAAGGAATTAAAATGTTATATACATATTACAGTTTGTATCTAGATATCCCCCCAAAGCCTCATGTGCTCATAGGTGGGGCTTTTCAGAGGTGGCTGGATCAAGGGGGCATAAAAATGGGTTAAGGATGTACAATAGCTAAATTAGTCCACTGATTGGGTTCGCATAGTTCTGGGTGTGAATGATAGGAAGGCCCACCCTGAGTGAGGCTGGCATCATCCAATAGGCTTGTAGCCTGAATGGAATAAAAGGGCAAGGGAGGTTGGCTGCGTCGCTGCTTTCTGCCTGCTCTGCCATGGACTGTCTCCTCTGCCACACTCCTGTACAGTTCTGCCCTGAGTTGGAGCCAATCAACTATGGACGGAAACCACTACAAACTGTGAGCTAAAACATACCTCTCCTCCTGTAACTTACAGATGTCATATATTTTGTCTCAGCAATGAGGAAGTAACTGAGATAATATATGTACCAGCTTCCCACAAGGAATGTAAAGATTACATACAAGGAATGTAAAGACTATATACATACATACTAATGAACTAAAAGAAAATATTTTTAAAGTATATATTTAATAGATACACTCATTTGTTTAATTAGCTTTTCTTAGTTTGTTGAAGAGAAAGTTTTGTGCTTGGTTTCTTTGTAAGAAAAGTGAAGAGAAGTGAGCACTTGGCACTCTTTGTTCTTTTATCTTTTCAATGAATGTGCAGGGCAGCACGTTCTTCTGTCACTATTTGTTTATGACTTGTACTCTGAGTACCATTTTGGCCATTCTTTTAAGATTAGGAGACACAGTTTATTAACTACTGTTATTCTCTACTATGTTATGAAAGTGTTTTTTTTTATAGAATGTTTTCTACATTTTTTTTATTAATAGTACTACTAGTACATTAAAATAAGAACCTGTGAAATCTCAGCTTTGGTATTTGCACCCAATAAATATTGAGCCACGATTAGTAACTATGTCTATTTTTAGTGTTCCTCTATGTAGAATTGTCTCACAAGGACAAGTCACACATATCGTATATTTTGAAGGAAACCTGGAGGGAGAAAACTTATAGAAACCTCTCACCCCAGGGGAGAATGTGCTGAGGGCCTCAGTCATTTACCTGTCATGGCCTAAACAACAGCCGCCTGTTCATTTCTTCACCACTGGTGTGTACGATATGGCAAACCTTTTAGAGCTTTCAGCGATAACAGTCAGCCTGCTGTGGCACACGTGCCATGGGTTTGTCTGCACTGTTACACACAGCTGTTGGGCAAATACACCACCATCTGAAAGGCAAATACACTTTGTAGAGTCATTTATACTGAGCTCATACTTTTTAGTCCAAAATATTTTTCTTAATCAGAAAGAGTAACTGGGAAAATGAAGCCATGTTGCCTGTCTAAATTTCAGCAAGAGAATCGCAGGCTGAAATCTGCAGGCTGAATTCATCTGAAACTCTTGAGGCCTGCATTGGGGACCAGATGCCATTGTTTTATGTGTGGGAAAGTCAGGTCTGTGTTCTGGAATTGACTAAAGACTGTCTTAAGCCATGCGGGAGTATCTGTGCTCTCTTGACCCATGTCCTGGGAAAGTAGGACCTAACCCTGGGGGATTCCCTTCTGCCCCAGTGGAGGAGGGGAGATGGGCACCAGTGTGGTCACCTAGAGCAGCAAATTCCTTCCAGGGAGTCCCTCTGTCTCGCGTCCTGTCAGTCTCTCCCTACACGGTAGCTGAAGCTGTGTGACAGTTGGGTCCCATAGCTTAAGCTTCTCCACATCAGTTCCTTGTGCTCATGCTCAGCCCTGAGTGCTGTGCAGCACAGGGACCCTGGTTTCCCAGGAGGCAGGATTTTTTTTTTTTTTTTTTGGCAGTACTGGGGATTGAACTCAGGACCCTGCGCTTGCTAGGCAGGCGCTTATTCCACTGAGCTATATCCCCAGCCCCAGGCGGGATGTATTGAAAGGCTTCGTGGAAACACAAATGAACTCAGGGCTTCCTGTCCTCTACCCACTCTCCCCCTACATGGGGTTAAAAACAAACAGCCTTGTCAAATTGAAGGGCCACAGTACTTTCTAAAGAATTTTCAATAATGGATAAGTACATTTCTAATTTTTACTAGGAATTAAAAGTAAACATTAGTGTAAACTGGATCATGGTGGCCAAGAGCAGATAGTATCCTGATGTACACACATCAGAAGCACCTTGTGTAATACTATAGGACTCAGAATGTTAGACATTAGTTTTAGAATTAAGTTCTTAGTATTTTGAATTTAATTGAGGCATAGAAGCCCTAAACCACAATGGCTGTGCTCAAAAAGAAGTTTCTAGGTCACATTAATTTTTGTGGGAACAGTAATGACCAGAAGGGGGCACGAGGGAGCTGGGAATGGTTTGTCTCATTTCTGAGTGTAGCTAATTGTCCACAGGCAATAGCTACATGAAAAACTGATCACGCCAGGTTGCAAGATATGTAAAGTTTATTATATGTAAATATATGTTTATGGAAAAAAGCCTCTAAAAACAAAAGACAAAGACTGTAAAAAGGTTTTACATTTTTAAAAACTCATCAACAAGATACCAATTTCAAGAGATAGATTACATATACAGTTACATTGCAAAATTCTCTTTGAAAAAAGCTAATAATGACTTAGCTGATGAATTACAAATATATCTATTAGCAATTAAAAACAATACTTAGGAATTTAAGCAGCTTGAATAGTTAGGCTAGGCAAAG
>PVLD010006564.1:0-85880 GCA_004027595.1 Dinomys branickii | reverse complement strand
CAACCCTGAAGGTAGAAAAGTCCCTGAAAAGAAATACACAGCCTAGTTACAACACGCCATCAAAGGTTGCATTCTTACTTTTAAAACATCTCCCAGCGTGGAGAAACCCGGATGCTCCACGGTTCCCTTCCTAGGCAGTGCCACATCGTTCACGTTGTGATGATCATGGCTTATGATTAAGTTCAGTGTGACAAACACTTACACATAGCAGCCGTGGTTCTGGATGTTGGTAATGACAGTATCTGCAGTTCAAATAAAGAACATGCACTTGTTAAATTTGGTACAAAGCTCGAATACTCAGGACAGATTGGCACAATACATGCAGGTAGAGTTTTCTCAAGTCAGACTTCACCAAATAAGCCACAGTCCTAGTCCTGTTTCCCAAATCTTCCTCCGTATTATGCATGATGTTTCATTCAAATGCTTCTGAAAATATCTTCCAGAGTAAGACCACAAAAGAAAAGAGAAGAAACAACACGCTTCGAAAACCCAGGTCATCATCTGAAGGCGTGGTGGAAATGCGGCAGGATGGCGGTGCTGGTGCCGGCTGTGAACACGTGCGGGATGGGGGGCAGAGGGAGCTGGCCCAGGCCCACGGCGCCCACGGAGCCCACGGCGCCCACGGAGCCCATGGCGCCCACTGCCAGGGGCGGCTCCTGCTGCTGCGGCCCCAGGCAGCCGAGCCGATGGGGCAGAGGCTCCGCGGGCCCCAGGCCCAGAGGGCCGCTCCCAAACGCGTTCTGGGCGGCAGGAGCGGGCAGCTGCCAGAAGCTCAGCAGGGAGGAGAGGTCCAGGGAGGCCGGGATGGCCAGGTTCACAGCGTCCGCGGGCAGCTCCTTGGCCAGGCTGCCCTTCCCGGGCCCGGCCTTGGCCAGCTCGAAGCCGGGGCCGAGCTTGTGAGGGGACTGAGGCTCTGGCAGCGGCAAGTCTTCGAACAAACTGACATTGCAGAACCCTTTCGCGTCCGCCTTGAGGGGCAGGCTGGCCAGGGCGGGGAATGAGGTAGAACCGGTGCTGTACTTGTGATTGGGCAGCGGCGGGGGAGGCGAGCTGGGCGCCGCGGCGGGGCGCAGGGCGGCCAGCGGCTCGGGCAGCGGCGGGGGCCCTGGCGGGGCGCTCGGCTCCGCGGGGCTCAGGGGCAGGCTGTGGGCCTCGCCGGGCAGGCTGGGCGCCAGCGCGTTCTGGGCAGGTGGCCCCAGAGGGTAGGGAGACAGGGGTGCGGCCTTCAGCGGGAAGGAGGGCGAGCCCGGGTGGAAGGGGCTCAGGAGGTCTCCGCCCTGCAGACTCTCCTTCATCAGCTCCTGCGAGTGCGTCTTCTTCGTGTGCCGGATGAGGTGGTCCTTGCGCCCGAACCTCTGCGCGCAGAACTGGCACAGGAAGTCCTTGCAGCCCGTGTGGACCACCAGGTGGCGCCGCACGTCCTTCCGGGTGTAGAAGCATCTCTCGCAGTGGTCGCACTGGTGCTTCTTCTCCTTGGCTCCGCTGGGCGGCTTTTCTTCCGCGTGCGCTTTCAGGTGGTCCAGCAGCACCTCGGTGCTGCCCAGCTCCAGGGCGCACACCCCACAGGTGAGGTCCCCGCTGCTGGCCGCATGCAGGGCCAGGTGCCGCTTGTAGCCCAGCATGGTGTTGTACTTCTTGCCACACTCCTCGCACCCGAAGGCCATCTTGTTGGGGTCGTGGGTCTGGAGGTGGTTCTTCAGGTGGTCCTTCCGGTTGAACGTCTTCTCGCAGTGGGCGCACTGGTGAGATTTCTGGGGAGAGTGGGTAGCCATGTGCCTGGGGCAGGAGCAACGTTGCACAACAGGAGTTGGACACGGGTGTAGAAATAAGAAATAGCACCCTGGAATGTTCATAGCTCAGTAATTTCCACTTAAAAATTACCTTCCTACATTTTCTAAATACATAAAATTTTATCATTAAAAAACAAAAACTAACTGGGCATCATGGCATACGTGGGTAATCCTAGCACTCTGGGAGGCTGAGGCTGGAAGATCACAAGTTTAGGCCTATCAGTAAGACCCTGTCTCAAAAATAAAAAGGGCTGGGGATATACATCAGGATGAAGGCCCTGGGTTCAATCCCCAGTACTGAGGGAAAAAAAATCTAACAACAAACCCAAGAACTACTAAAAGCATAATGCAATTTTCATAGCCAGAAGGAATTTTTTTTTAGAAGATACTGTATCCTTATAATGTATGTAGATTTCTAAACAAATACAAAAAAAATACAAGTTTTAAAAGTTACATGATGAAAAGTACTTTTTAGGAAGAGGTTAAATAGGTATTTGATGCTCTCTGAAAATTCCTGAATTTCCAAGTGACCCAATATACCTTCTACTCATTTAAAATCCCAAAACTCCCAAGTTTTAGACTGTTGTTCTGAATATAACTTATGCATGGTCTCTATCGATTGAGATACAAAGTTCAGACTGTTAGAAGCTTTTTAAAAAGTCTGTCCTTAGCCAGGAGAGGTGGCAAATGCCTGTAATCCCATCTTCCAGGAAGGCTGAGGCAGGACAGTGGTAAGTGAAAGCCAGCCTGGACAACTTAGACAGACCTCATCTCAGAATAAAATTTAAAAGGAAATTCAGGTCTGCCTGGTTCAGTCACCAATACTGCAAGTAACAACAACAAAACCCTATCCTTTGGAGAAAGTATATAATTGGAATCCAGTTTTTAAAGACTTGTCATCGCTTTAAGATATAAAAGTCTTAGTATAATAACTGAAACACTGTATATGAGTATTTCTTATAAAACAGAATTCCTTCCTCTCAGCTTATAGGTACCAGGTAAGTTGCTTTATCCCTTAGGGCAACTGCCTCCCTTGGAATCTCTCAATTTGTCTTACTAATAATTTTAGTACAGTTGTATCCTCTGAGCTTGTGACTTTGGATACGAAAGAATTTCTAACAACTCATTCTATAAAAGAAAGATATACTTTCAGCCTGTGACTTTAATTCAAAAGTGTGCTTCATTCTACCCCACTCGCCTACCATATCTTACCCATTCCTGACAAGTGGTCCCTAACCTCTGGGATTTAGAAGGCAGTGGTCTCAAGAGTCAGATTGGAAGCCGGTTCAAAAATTAGAAAGCTGAGCTGGCTCACTGTCTTAAAGCATGCCTCCTTGTACACCTCCTTCCTCTCCCTTTTAAACAAGGATAACCTGCCACATGCACAGAATAGAAGGTTGGCATGAATATCGTGCTGGGGGCTAAAGGTGAAGAATCAGTACAACAGGCATTTGAGACATCAAATATGTCACTGTCTCCACATTCCAGGTGAACTCAGACACATCCACAGGCTGCACAAAGGCTTGTAAGAGCATGTGGAGAGGGGAAGAGGCCATCTTATGGACATGCACATAGGTATGAGAGGGATCAGTGTGGGGAGGGGCTCACTTACCCTTAGTATTCACCCCGTGTCACTTTGGTCTTAGTGATACTAACTAGCACTGCCAAGGTCTGGGCTGGGTCTCCTGTCGTTGTCTTTCCCCCCTCTTTGTGGAGGACATTAATCTGGATGGATTGCGTGTATCATCAGATCAACTTCAGGCTAACAGCTCTGGATCTTGTTTCCTACCCACTCTTTCCTGTCCTATACTTGTGTGGTTTCTGGTACCCAGGTTGGTACTAGCACCTGAGCAATACCATCGCCTTTCCAGTCTCACCACCTTCTGCCCTTCCATCACTTAGCTCGTTTTGTCACCTTTTGCCTTTCCAATTCTTCCCCCTTTAACTTTGACCTTACTTCCTCATGCAACAGTCCCAATCTAGAACATAGGTGAAAGTGCTTCAACAACTTGTTTCCTGCTCGACTTTTCTTCTTCGCTCACAGTCCACAGTATGACCTACAGGGGATCCCAAATGCACCATCCTCAGCTGTCAACTGATTCAGGTCAGTGCTGTTAGAAGACTTCGGGGCAGACGCCTCACAGTAACACTTCCAACCTTGGGCTTGAATCTGGCTTGCCAAATCATCTCTTCTCACCCTTTGCTGTCTCCACCTAACTGGTTTCATTGCTTGCTGTACTCGAACCTATGTTCTCTCTCCTGCAAGTCAGTTATTTTCTCCTTCAATTACTGCTCAAAATAGAACTCCAGGTACAACTGTTGAGAAATGGGGTGGAATGCTGTGCTATCATCTTTTCTGTTTTAAAGCCAAACCTAAAGCATCCTGCCATCTCCCCAGTCTCATTCCTCTAGGAGAGTGTGGCCACAGGAGAGACCTTGGGGCTGGAGTAGGGACCACAGTGCTTGCATAAAAGCAGTTTCCCTTTCCTGCTTACTTCACACCCTTAACTGGAAGAGACATTTCCCTTGAGCTGCCCCAGCAGTGCTTAAGACATCTCCAGGGTGGTTTGACTGCATAATGCCAGCAAATTCTACTTCTTTCAATTGTCTGCTCACTCTGCTGTCTTTTCCAGGTATTTCTCTCTTGCACATGTCTCGTGGGCTTTACCCTCCTGCAGCTTAGCTGCACCCCAGGCTGCCTTGGATGTTAAGGTAGTGACGCCTGCTGCATGCACAGCAGCAGCTCGAGCCACCACGGTGACACTGGTGCACATGGTACGCGCTGAGACCACTACTATGACAACTAGGGTGGCCTGTGTATGGCAGGAAACGCTTGAATTTTAACATACCTATGCATTTACAGACTTAATCTTAAAAATCAACTTATAGCATAATCCAGCCTCAGTAACAGTAGTATGCTTAAGGCCAGGAGCATAATTTATATTTTGTACACTTCATTCAAGCACCTTCCCCAGGGCACTCAGAAATTGAACGATAATGCGGTTCCTGTTAATACCACTTAGATGGAAAGGCCAGCTTGCTAATGCCGGCCCTCACCTGTGCATGGCTATTTGTGCATCAGAAAGCTGAAGCCTAAACACTCGGGAGAGCACATTTCCCCTAAGCAGCACACCTTAGTGGGAGTCTTCGCATGTGGTAGGCACTGCAGATACCACACACGCAGGCCTCGCCATTAGTCAGACTACTGTCTGGCTGCGTATCTGGCCCTCTCTATGTTACTGGATCCCTTGGAAACAGACGCTGCATGTCAGGTATCATTTCCTTCATGGCATGGAGGGCCTAGTAGCTCTCAAGAAGTAACTCAGATGAAATATTTCTTTAAAATGGACTCATCTGCTACAGCAGCAGGTTTTATCCTTCGATAGATCATCATGGCTGCCTGTGGAATTGTGCAGAATGCACACACTGCACACCAGCACACCCAATGGAGCCCCACCGTGCAGGTGCCTTTTCCATGCAAGGTGAAGAGCTGCTCCACAAGCCTGCAACTGTAGGCCTCTCCTGTTTTCCACCTTCTTTGAGGGACCCGGGCAAGACCTTACACTTAGTGCCTGAACTCTCAAAACAGGTCCCAAGCTGGCCTCCTTACCCCTCCCTCTACACTGCTGTCGATGGCACCTTCTTAACACCTTCCTCAATCGCTACAAACAGCCCTTCCAGACAGTAGATAGGGCCCGGCGTGCACAGCTGCACCCTGCTGCCCAGCCCGCTGTGCTGTGCGTGGTGCTTTGGAGCTGAGGCTCTCAGCCTTCCCGGAGCCTCCTCCCGGCCCGCCCCCTCCCCTTGCCTCCCAACTCAGCTGGGGACCGGTCCCCTTCTGAGATCCCGAAGTGTCTCCTTGGGCGGGGAAGAGCAGAGCTGTGGAAGCAGGGTGCTGTGTTCAATGGTGTCTACGTGCCCACCCCCTCAGCTGTGGGCTTCTCACCTCTGCCTTTAGGCCTGGAGGAACGAGCTGATACACCACAGCCAAACCACCAAGAGACTACAGTGACCACTGGAGAGGTAGGTTTAAGGGATGGCTGGAAGGCTAGCACGCACCCTGTCCCCTCGGGGTGAGCTGCCTGAGGGCTGAAGAGCCTGCCTGGCGTCTCTCACCTCATCAGTTTGTATCTGGAAACGAAGGCTTTGCCACAGTCAGTCTGCAAGCACTTGTACGGCCGCTCCCTGGAGTGGGAATAATTGTGGATGGTGAACTTCTCCAGGGTGAGGAATGTCTTGCCGCATAGCTGGCAGGGGAACGTGGCCATGGGCTCTGCTTCTCACACCTTTCCCTTCAGATGTGCTGATCCAGTGCTGTGCCATTTAAGCACAGACAGAAGGAAGGTGCCGGGCACATCAGCAAGTCACTGCAGCTGGGCTCCAGAGCCGGGCAGACGCAGCATCACCACTCGGTCTTACCCAGACACGGTGCTCTCAGACATGCTGGCTCTGCTTCCTGCTTCCCCACGTCCTGGTTTACATGTGGCCTCAAGATCCAGGAAAGAGGTCTGCATTGCTACTGCTGGGCAGGGTCCTGCATCACCGTCCCATCTGTGGAGACAAGAAGTGCCCTGAGGTCAGCCACAGCTCAGCCTCGCACCCCTTCCCTGTCCCGTCAGAAGCCACCACCACACTCAGTGTGTTCTTCCACATAGCTCTCCTCTGCACGGTTCTCCCTGTGAGCCTCAAGAGGCCCTTCTGCTCGGAAGCCTTTGCCTCAACCATGCAGCCTGTGCTCAGGGATGATGGGGCACACTCCTTAAGACACAAGGACAGCTCTTCCCATGCATGCAGCCTCAGCCCCAGTCACCGCGTGGTTTCAGGTCACTCTGGGTCTCAGGTGACAAAAGACAAAAAGAAAAACCTGCCTCAGAGTGTGGAGTGTTTGGTCATAAACAAAATGTTCCCCTCATGCCCAGCTTCCTATTCAAACCCTGGGCTTTCCTTCTTCATGCACTGTGATCATAAGAGAAGTTGTTTATGACACCTGTTTAAACTTCCAGAGGATGCGAAGACATCATTTGTATATGTCTAAGGCAATTTGTTTGTAAGATCACTGGGCACAGGGACTGCTGTAAATATGAGGAAAGCTGGGAAGGTGTACTGCTGCGGTGAGGGGAAGAGAGAATGTTTCCGTGGAAACACGGCTGAGGGCTGCTCTGAAAGCACAGGCCACACTGACGCTTGTTGCACCGTCCTCTAGAAAATGGTTCTGTCCATCTCTGCTGCTTTTCTTCACTAGGACATTTCCTCATTCTTCAGCTGCCCTCAGTAGGGCAGTTCTAGGAGCTGCGCCTGCTGCCACTTCAAACCTGCCCATCAAACTGCAAACCTTTTCTCTCTTTACCACTGGACTCATTTGAGGACTCCGAAGTTTCTAAGGCACCACCATGAGTAGCACAGCCCATGAATAATGCAGTCAATCCTGGAACCCTGTGCTATTTGAGAGTCATTCTCAGAGTGGTAGAGGCTAACCTTTCAGGTGCCAACACTAAAAGATACTAGAGTACAGGTTGAACGTACCAAATCTGAAAATCTGCGATGCTCCAAACTCGAATCTTTTGAGTATCAACTTGCCACCACAACTGGAAAATCCCACACCTGACTTCATACAATGGGTCAAAACACACACACACACACACACACACACACACACACACTAGAAATGTACAAAACTACCTAAGGTTATGGTAAAGGTGTTTATGAGATGCAAGTGAACTGTGTGTTTAGACTTTGCATATATATATATATATATATATATATATATATACATACATACATACACACATATTCTCCAAAATCTGAACCACTCTGGAGACGAAAACACTTGTGGTTCCACACTCTTTGGATAAGGAATATTCAGCCTGCTCTCGATGCTTACACCACACACTCTGGAGTAGCTCTCCTATGCAGGCCAGCCTTTTCTCAATGTTGCCAGGTAACCAGAGCAAGTTTCTAAAGCTGTATTCCTACAGCTCATTTATTGCTAAGTCTAAGTTTTTCAAGTTGTTCTTTACTGATAAAAGTTGATTTTTACTTACCTTTTTAGTTAATTTCAGATTGGAAAGCTAGATATAACCTTAATAACAGTTTAAGTGCTATTAAACACTAGTACATGTGCAAACATCCACTCCTCTTCTAATAGGCAAAAGTTATAGGAAACTCAGCATTTACCCTCCTCCATCCCAAATGTTTTTAGTGGCTGGGGAAGAGGTCGCAGCAAAGACAAATACCTCTCACTGCCCTGTCCCTCTGACTTGGAGCCCCCAGAACTGACTTGGGTGTGCTGACCTGAAGGTTTGGCACTAATCTAAAATTGAGGACACATGGGAATCCTGAGCCAGTATCTGGGCACCAAACGCCCTTCCCCATTCCAATTCCTTTTTCTGATTCTGTCACCAAGTGCGGCTTTAGCTGGACTTCTGTCCCGGTTGTGCCTAACACCCTTTCTGCCAACCCCTCATTCCCTTCTAATATCCGAGCTCTGCCCAAGCCCCCTCCAGCATGCCTGGCCACAGAGCCCTTCTAGGAATTCTGTCCATGGGCTGCCAGCACTTGTGGTCTGCCTTTACCCTCATGCAGCCTAAGTCTGGCCACAACACTGGGCCAGCTACAAAATACACACATTCACTTGAAATTGCTCTATGTTCTTTCCAGGTCTATTTTTAAAAGAATAAAACATATACAGAATATAAAATCTGAAATGCCTGTTTTCCTCCTTTTTTTGTACTTAAACTCACAACACACTTGTCTCTTGGGAGGAGTTGGTTTGGGAGGAGTTGGTTTGGTAGGAAGGGTTCTATGTTTCTCTTACCTACTTAGCAATTCCACGAATATGTATTTTTTTCAGTTCACCTCAGTAAATGTATTATTCTCCCTGACTCTTGCTTTAAGAGATGACTGGTAAGTCCAACAGAACTTTCTGTGATGATGGCAATGCTCTGTGTATCATGGCTCCTCAACACTTCAGATGTGCCACTGAGAAGCGGGAGCTCATTTTGTTTAATTTTAATAGCCACATGGAGCTAACCATAGATGCATGGAATAGTACAGGCAGTTGCCTAGATTCTCTGGCAGGACACACATGAGCAAGGCTGGTTTTCCTGGGATACAACTTGTGCTACTGATTCGCCCTCAGGTGTTTTCCCTGGAGTTTGGGAGGAATTTATGTCACTTGTTTTATAAACACAGTGGAAAGATTTCCCAGTTCAAATTCCAGCTCACCCTTGCAGGCTATATCCCAAATTTCCATTTCCTCTTTTATGATAGTCACCTGATGTATGTAAGAGGGGTGTTGGGGACAATTAACTGAAAGAAAATGACCCGGAAGCAAATTTTAATCTAAAAATCTGCCATACAGATGTTGTAATATGTATGAAGCAATGAGATTAAAGTAGAACTGTGTGTCCATGTACAACTAATGGCTTCTAACAATTCAACAATGGATAACTCGCATAACCTCCCCCTGTGTGTGTACACAGTCAATTATTCCTACTGAGAAGAGCAGTACAGACAAGAACATAGAGATGGAAAGTAACAAGCCTGGATACTTTGTTACTCAGCAGATGTAACCTCCACTGACTGCTTACCAACATAATGGGAGTACAAAGGAAAATCAGATATATTCAACTTTAAAAATTGCCCTCTGAATAAAGTTTTTCAGATCTGCTTTCTGGTCTCTTTGTCCCTAGACTCACAAGCCCAACAGGCATGTGCACCATCCATGTCCCTTTCCCCTCTGGTATCCCAAGATGGTGGCTATAATCAGAGCATATTAGACATGGCCATGTTTTAGTTAGGGGCAAGGCACATCCCCTCTACTTCAGGTTGCCAAACTTTCCCTCTAATACAAAGTCTTTTGAAATTTTCATATATACCTAACTTGTTTTCTGAATGTTCTTCCCAAGACCTTATCTTGTGAGTTGTAGGTTTGTGTTAAATATACCCAGCCTGACACAAAGTGTAAAGTTGGTACTCAAATGTTGAGTTAAATTAATTACATGCTAGTGAACACACTTTAATTTCTTTGTGAAATCTTTAGCAATTGACTCAAATTCATAGTTATAAAATTCCAGCCAGTGTAACTACATATTTCCTAAATATAGACCTTAAAACACAAATGCTTGTCCCGTTTTCAGTATCTAATCACAAATGCCTATGTCTCTTTCCCAACAGATCACACATTCTTTGCAACTGAGGATCAGAGTTTAGCAATTAAAACAATAAACTGTGTGGATGTATACACCATCTCTCAATCCCAGGCAATCGATCGGTACTGGCTGTATATAGATGATTCTGAACTTTGGTTGAAACCTGATGCACTTTCTAGCTACAACCTTGAAAAAGACTTATGATTCCCTCCTATTACCTGGCCCATCCCCAGCAGTGCTAAGAAAACCAGCAAAGTGCTGGTCCTTATGAGGGTCAGCCTGTCCTGTGCCTTGAGACTCGGACTGCATTTGAATTTGAACTATGATACTATTTCAACACCTGTCACCCTGGAAAGAGAGTAAGTCTTCCCCCAAAACATCTCAGGGCATAATTTTCAATCTCCTTGATTCTAAAAATACTGAGCGAGTGATACAGATCTGCCAGGACGCCGAAGAAGGCTTGTGCCATCTGCTTCATTCTGTTCATGCTGATTATTTTAGGGATGAGAGAGGATCAGACGGGAATAAGAACATATATATATATGGCAACAGCCAGGAAAGGCTGTACTCCCTGGGGGCTGGGGAAGCACAGTGGCGGCGGAGGTCAGAGCACAAGTGTAGCCCAGGACTTTCCTGGTGCTGCGTAACACAATCACCTAAGGGGGACAACTGCTCACGGCATTCTCAAAATAAACCAGGACTTCTGGCTTCTACTCCTATTGTTCCCAGTGACACAGCGCAAGGCCCACTTCTCAGGGAAAATGAATTTCCACTTTGGGTCTTCTAGGATGGGTGCTCTCAGTTTTTATTTTCCTACCACCCATCACTGCTTCTCAGAGGTAAGAAGATTCAACTCCAGATCTCTCCCCCATGCTCCCAAGACCCAGATATAAGTAATGCTAAGGCCACTTTTAAATGCCCTCTAACAAAGTTGTTTTTTCTTATAGTCACAGATGAAGAAGCAGCCAATCCTGAAAGGTACAATTGCTTTGTTTCTCTAGTCCTTGGAAGCATCTAGAGTACTTTTCTTAATATTAGTTTTTTGAAGGACTAGGGTAGCAGGGACACAGAGTGAGGCCTGGAACCCCTAGGTGGTGGTTTCTGCTCGGTTTTCATTCTGTGCACACATCATAAAAGCTGCTGAGCGCTGTGTTCAAGAGAGCGCAGGGTCAGAGGAGGTGGGCTCCTGTGACTGAGCTGCAGAAGAAGGCACTCATGGTGCGTGACCTCACAAGGTTATTGATATTTCCTAGTCCACGGGCCACATGTTTTGTACCTGCCTTTAGGGAGTGAAAACAAAAAGAAAAAGTGGTTTGATATTGTTTTTTGGAATTCAAGTGGTAAAACAACTTGCGCAAATCTCCTTTCACATGTGGGTGGGGACAATCCTTTCACAGGTCCTGTCCTTAGAGACAGACCTACCTCACAACTAGGCGGTAAGGTGTCCTCTAGCCATACAGATATATCTGTCGGCATCATTGAAAGTCCTTATTAAACAACCTTCCTTGACGAGGCGTGGAGATATTATCACTGAAAGCCATCAGCACTTGAGCTGACATAGCTGGGTAGAAGGTGGTGCCCAGGGTGGGCACAGGGCCTGTCACCCCGGCATGTCTGCCGCTCACTCGCGTAGCTGCTCAGAGGCAATCAAAGCCCCAGGTCAGTCCCCTTGCTATTCATGGGTTACATTCTCTCATGCAAATATGTGTCCCCTCCTGGAATGCCTGCCACCCTGGTCCACCTGGCAAACTCCTCTCCTGTCACTCCCACATGGAGGAGTGAGTTCTTCCAGGCTGCGGGGTTCACTTGACAGTCTACAGACATGTCCACCGCACCTGTCCAAAACTGCTTCACCCCAGGGTGTGCTCACTGGCGGGAAGCCTGGCAGTCCCGCTCCTGTCCTGCTATGACAGGGCTACCCCACAGCGTGCTGGACAGTCAGGTCTGCTGCTTACAGCTTTCTTCCTTTTTTTGTGTGTGGGTACCAGGAATAGAACTCAGAACTTCATGCTTGCCAGGCAGGCGCTGTGCCACTGAGCTATATCCCCCGCCCCTACAGGTTTCTTCAACTGTTGCCTGGAGAGAAATTTGTTATGCCAGCAACTAAGCTCTTATTTTCTTAGAAATGAGGCCTCACATAAGCAAGAATGCCAACATGAAGTGTTTATGTAACATTCAGAGAGAAAAAGAGAGCTCTCCAGTACATTACAGCACTACTTTAGAACATTAGCTCTATGTGCAGCCTTAAGATGTAAAGAAGGACGAGTGCTTTCTGTGTACAAACAGCATGAGTTGTATCTGCTTAAAGATGGGAGAGTGAACAAAAGCATGTTGCTCTGGTCTTCCCAGAAATGCTGCTAAAGATAAGGAGGAAGTACGGATTGCCTCAAGGACCCACGGCATTACCCGACAATAACAACCACACAATGACAACCACATCAAGGCCCTTGTTGACTAAGCCCTACCTAAGCACACACCAGGAGCTTCCTCAGCTTCCTCAGCTCTCCACGCCTACATCAGTAGACAGTCAAGGATCACCAGGAAACAGGAGACAGCATCTAAGGGAAAAATGCAAAACTGAGAGAAAAAAGCAGCTAGGATGGGGAAGAGAGAACACAGAAGAAAAATTTTAAAGTTACTATTGTTAATATCCTAAAGAGGGTAGGAGAGACACTTAGAAGGCAACCAGGGTATTAAGAGAACAGGGTTTCTAAGAAAACCACAATAACAAAAATGGCCATGGTAAGTGTAAGAGTCCAGAGGTAGGGACAGGCATTGGAGGCAAGCTTGCTAGAACAGCATCTCAGAATCTGTGATTTTAATTAATTTTCCTGATGACTCCGAGCCACCTTTAAGTTTGACAACACAGCTTATTTAGAGTACCTGATGTTTTCCATGTGAGCTGATCCCCTTGCTTACTGGTGCTTCTCCCACAAAGCAACTCAGCTAATACAATCCAGAGACTAACTGTGAACTCATTCACAAATACAATATTTAAAATATGAATAGTTAGACCAAGAACCTGGACTTACTTTTAGGTTAACAAAACAGAGTTTATGATCTTCACAACACCACAAAGTTACCTATTAAATATTTTTATTGTACTAGAAGCTGTGGATCATAGAATAAGGCAATAAAATAAAATAAAAGATGTAAATTTAAAATACTGTAAACCTTTCATTACTTGTAGATCAGGGTGTATATAGAAGACACCAAGGAATTCACACCAGAAGATGAGCATTACAAGGTTTGTCAGGGTTTAGTTATAAAAACCAAACTACAAAAGTCAACTGCATTTCTACATACCAGCAAATAGAGATATAATTTAAAATGCCATATAGATTAGCTGCAAAGCAAAGACACCTAAGTAACACCCAGCAAAAGGAAAAGAGACAGTCCATAAAACCGGAGTCACAGACAGGATGCACATAGTCAAAGATGTCCCTGCTTTGGAATCAGCGGATACAATGCAATCCAACTGCTCCTGGAAAAGAGATAAATCACAGTGAAAACCATTAGCACGGTAGATGGGAAATCAGCTGTTGCTTGGGAGATCAAGGTACATTCCAAGGAGTCCAAGGTTAAGATGAGCTTGCCAGTTTAGCAAGTGTCTAAGAGGAGCTGGCCCACTCCAGGCCGAGGTGACCAATGCACATGCAACATCCGAAAGTGAGTCGTTTAGGGGGACTGGAATGAAGGCACAGACATGAGGCAGAACAGCGAGGCAGGCTGGAGAGGTGAGCAGAGACCAAGTCATAAAGGGCACACTCTAGCAAGGACAGTGTACATTTGCGGCACATTTTTAGCTCACTCCTTTGCTTAGCCAAGACGGCTGCCAGCTCTGGTGGAGGGAGAGTGGAGGGAGAGAAGAAGTAACCGTAGCTGGAGAATGCTAGTAAGATGCTGACTCAGCATCACTGGGCAAAAGCTGTGGAGAAAGCTACGCTTATGACTGTGAGCCTCCAAGTGTCCCAGAGCACCAAGAGAAGCCAAACTGCCCAGGAAGAAGGATGCCTTAGGCACAGAGAACCCAAGAGCCCGTCATAGGAATCCATTATAAGCAACAGCCTAGTCATCACACACCATTTTCCCATGCTAGGTCTGGCAGGAACGAGTGACGCAGGCCTGGTGCACGCCACTTTGACTTCTACCCTGTGCCAAAGGAGGTCATGCGACCCGTACAAGGAAGAAAGGGGCAGGTCTAAGTGACACGGTGGAAGCAGACTGGTTAAACTAGGTCTCCGGATGCCCAAAAGACGCGCTAGTGGTGGCAGAGATTGGAAGTAGCAGCGGAAAACTCCAGCAACAAATAGGAATTCAGTTTTAGACGTGTTGAGTTCAATGGTGCTTAATGCCACTCAGGCCAGTAAGGAGATGCCTAGGATGGAGTTGCTGGAGTCCTTTTCTAAAGAATGGTGAACAGGCCTGATGTGGTGGTGCATGCCTGTAATCCCAGCACTCTGGGAGGGTAAGCAGGAATCCAAGTTTGGACCCAGCCTGGGCAAGTTAGAGAGACCCTATCTCAAAATAAATAAGGAAAGAGGGCTAGGAATGTAGCTTGGTATGAAGGCCCTGAACCCCCAGTACTGGGGAAGGAGGGAGGGTGAAGTAAGCGGGACAAATGGACAGACAAATGGTGAACAGCACCTTTTGGCTTCAGGAAAGAGGACACCACCCTGAATTCTGAACACTGCTTATCCAGGTGACTTTATAAATGTCTCTGCGCTCTCTGTGGGTGGCCCAGGATCCTGACAGAAAGCTCGTCACATGACCAACTTTGATCACCAAGGTTTCTCCTCCCCACAATGGTTTGGTGAAGTGGGTTCACCCTGGGCAAAGGAAGACTTTGTTTTCTTTCCTATAGACCACAGCTAGGCTAATCTCTCCCACCGATTGGATGAGATCCGTACTCTGCAGCTGGAGTGTGCCTGTGGGCCTGCGGGGACACGTGGTTCTCAGCACAGCCATCACAGTGAGCTTCCGCCTGAGAACTCCCAAACTGCTCTGTGGTGCAAAACATCAGCAAAGAGGAACTGATTTTTGGCTCAAAGCTTGACAAGGTCTGCTAAATGACTCCTGTGCAGTGACAATACAGACAAGCCCCAAGCAGCTTTAAAAGGCCTTTGGTTCCCTGTCCACTAGCAGAAGATGGGCTCTCTGCAGCGGGGGTCTCTGTCCTATTCTGGTGAGCACTGAAGGCAGTGGCTAACTCAGTGGAGCAGGCCAATAATGGGAGAAAAGCACCAGCAGACAGCAAGCACCCACGATGCTGTCCCACCCAGAATGGGGAGCAGCCCGGAGGAGTACTAAGTCCACGGACAGGAGCCCCGAAGCGCCACAGGTACCAAAGCACAGAGGAGAGAGGATACCTCTGCGGCCCAGGGTCCCGGGAGGCATCACCGTCTGTGTGCATCCTGGCTCCCAGGCAGGCCTGCAATGGCCCACCAGCTGCCCTTCCTCACCCTGCAGAGGACAAGCAAGGTTGGCTTCCTGGGTTCCCAGGCAGCACCACAGCCACCTAGGGGCTGGCTGTGTCCAGAAGGGCAAGCGTTAAATCTAGGATTGGCTCTCAAGTAGAGACGGACTGTCCTCGTTTTAAGATGACTGTGTACTGATGGAGATTCTAGGTAGCCTGGAAGGGGTGAGGGGTGACAAAAGGCTTTGGTATTAGCAGATTTCCTAATCGTTAAAGTCAGGGATGGGGACTGGTCCTTTGTGACAGCTGAAAATATATCCCCCTCCTCCCTCCCTATAAATCCTCACTGACTGGCCTTTAGACCCTTTTAGGGTCTGCTTCTATAGCTGATGGCGTAATCTCTTTTCCTGGATGCTAAGTGTAGGTCATGGAGGAACCAAAACTCCAATTAACAGCAGAGCCTATTGTCCCAACAGGGCCCCTGGTTAGGGAAAAGAAAAGCGGGGCTCCTCCTCAGGAAGTGTGAGGGTGCAGGCTCACACTGAGAAAGAAGCGAGGAAAGCACCCCAGCCACAATGACAAGGGGCAGCCAGGCTCATGAGTCCAGCCTGGAAGGAAACTTCTAATCTGTGCTAGCCAGAAAGGATGGTCAAGGCCTGGGAGGGTCAGTTTGACTGCAGGATGATATTACTCAACAGAAAAAAGACACGCAGAGTCGGGCATGACGTGGTGGCGCACACCTGGAATCCCAACATCTGGGAGCCTGAGGGAGGAGGATCGCCATGAGTTCAAGGTCAGCCTGGGCTACACAGTGAGTTTAGTGCCACCCTGAACTACAAAGTGAGTCCCTGTCTCAAAAAAAGGGGTATGTCAGCAGGATCTGACTGGGTAATAGGACAAGATAATATATAGTTTTTTCTTTTTCCTTTCTGAGTATCTGCACTGCCTAAATTTTGATTACAACTACTTAGGCTGAGTCCTGAAGTACCACCAGCTGGACAGAAGAGAAAGGCGACTGCAGGTGGAGGGAAGAACACAGAAAATCAGCACAGGGCATTTTGGAGCTTGCAGGCCAGGCTGGCAGGAAGGCGGGGGGGGGAGGACTGGGGGGAAACCAGGCCCAGGAAGACGGGCGGGCTGATCATGCTGGGAACCAGAAGTGTGCCAGGCTCCATGGTCTCCTCAGCAGACCGAGTTCCCAAGGAGACCTCAGAGGCCAGTCATCCCTTCCCTGTGCAACTGAGTTATCTGGAGAGCAGCAAACACCAGGTACTGCTCTTCACCCTGAGCCAGTCAAGCCTAGGCCCAATCTGATGACCCCAGACACACATGTGACAGGTGCTTTCAAAATGATGAAGGGCACTTCTGTTTCAAGCTCTGTCAATGGATGGATATCCAGAACTTAAACTGTATATGTGGGTGACTGTGAGAAAAATCCAACTGCTGCTTCTGTGCCTGACAACTTGTTCACCCAGAAATAAATCTGAGATATGCAAATATTCATCAATGGTCCTTTAAAATTATCTGGGTCTCATTGCTTTTAAGTTCCTCCATCTCCTTTTAAAACTGCTAAGCAATTTGTTGGGTTTCTGGTTCAAAACCAAGGAGCACTAAAGAAACAAGGCAACTTCTCCAAGCTCCTGCCCTGGCTTCTTGGAAAGAGCAGGGAAGGAATGTGAAGGAGATGGGGAGAAAGCTGAAAAAGAGTGGAACACTTGCAGGCCAGCCCCCTCTGCTTTTCACCTAGGTCCTTTCCCTCCCCCATGCACAGCTTTGGCCCTTTGTTTGTTTAACACCATCACAATCACCCGGAGCTCAGTGGAGGAGGAATGTGAGCACAGAAGGCGCTGTCCGCGCAGTGCACATGTGTGGTCCTCCCCTGCCCGGTGCAGCAGCCTCCTGTGCCTTCTACTCTCCCAGTGCCCTGGAGGCCAGCACCTTGTTCACAGCAAGCCAGACGCCCTGTGAGTCACACTTGCTGCTCCTTCTCAGGAGCCTATAGCAATGTCTCCAGTTGCTCTTCATCTCTGCTGGCCTCACCATCTATGGCCTGGCATGCTGGCCACCCCTGCCCGACTCCCACCTGTGCACCCGCTCTGAAAGCTGCAGACCCCTAACAGGACCTTCCTGAGACTGCTCCTCCCTGGTTCCCAAACCCATCAGACCTCCTAGTACCTTTCTCAGTTCCTGGTAGATATGGTTATCCCCACTGAGATGAATTTCAATCCCTTGGTCAACAGATGAAAATAATATTCATTAACGATATATTTCCATGAGAATCAAAATAATACTATATGTAGTGCAATGATAAAAGTATTTCAGTGGAGCTCCTAAGGCCCACCCATGCTAGTTTGTCTAATAATTTCTATCTCGTGGCCTTGTGAGATAGATACAAAGGTATGCATAGCTACAGTGGTCCCCATGAGGGCTCAGCAGAATTAAGTTCTTTGCTGATAAGCACTGACTGTGAAACTGCAAATGATGAACCACGCTAAGAAAAGGGCCCGACCCACAGGGGGTGCCCAAGAAGTGTGAGCCTTCTGGGTGCAGCCTCTGCTCCTCCTCCAGTGATACTGACGAGGCTAACACAGCACCTCGTTGGCAGCCTCGGCCCACCCTGCCCAGTCACACTGTCTGCAGGAGCGCAGCCCTTCAGCAAGAGTGCTCACTGAATTTCCAGAGAAAGCCTCAGATCGAGTCGCAGGCCCCGTGGCACAGCTGCAATGTGAGTTCTCCCCTCCCCAGGTGACCCCTCAGCTTCTACATGGGGCAGGCAGCCTTGGCACATCTGAAAGCACACAAGTGAGGCTGGTCATAGGGGCAGTTTTTGAGCTTCTGAACAGACAAACTTGTCAGCAGAAAATCTCACAGACCCGCAGTGTTCCTGAAGCTGCGGATGGGGGTCTGCAGATAAGTCACTAATGGCTACATCAGATTCCCTGAAATGCAGAGTACACTGATGCTTTGACAAGAGAAAAGCAAAAGAATCCTGTCCTGAAATATTTGCAGTTTGGGGAGGAAAAGGGAGAAAAGTCTATTTATTCTCCATGAGAACCTTCTTAATGTACCCTTGCCTCCGTTTGCTGTGTCTCCAAGCAATTATTCAAACACGTGGCCAACTAGAAATGATTTTAAAGCTTGCGCACCTCCTGGGTGACGAACCATCAGCTGTGAGGCAGTATGGAGTCCTCCCAGCAGTCTGAGGATCCAAATCTGTAAAAGAGAGCTGCACGACTTCAATCAATGAAGCTAGAGAAACACTCTTCCCACTATGCGGTAGCTTGAGCTCCATCCTCCCCATTGTGTTGTAAACTGGGTACACGTATGTGTACCCCACTGTGGCAGCATAAGAGATTTTCTACTGTTTTTTTCATGCCTTTTGGTGAGTGATCTTTACTTATATCCTTTGCCCTACTGGAACTGAATTAAAACAACTCTCAAGTTTTCCCCTGCTTTTTCTGCAAGGAGAAAAAAAGAACATGTGAAATTGCTTACATAAAACATTCAAAACAGCACTCAAAGGAAGAGGCATCTCTTTTAAACCAACAGAATTAAAATACCATAAACAGGCATGCAAATCTATGCAGTAATGGAACCTGAAATTATGAATCGAAAGAAAGTCAGCAATGACTGGTCACTGCTTTCAACAAAAGCTTCCAATAAATGTTGAGATTTATCAAATAAGCAAGGTCAAAATGCTGACTTCTCCAAAATGAATATTCAATTTAGTAATGACTAAATCTGGTTGTGCAGTAGAAATCTTTTTAAAAGGACAGATTCCTAGGCTACAGGTCAAGCCAGCACAGACTGAAATATTTTGGGCGTCCTGAGAATTTGTTTCCACCAAGTCCCTCAGGAACCAAGTCTGCTTCTGGCTTTGTACCACCAAACCTTGATAAGCATTTCAAAACCAGTATCTCTGTTCACCAATTAGTGATAAAACTTGGCTTCTTCCCACTAAAACCATTCCAACCAACAGATCCTCTGAGCGGAAAAGATGCACAGGATTTTCTTCAGTACGAAGATAAATCGATTATGAAATAAAGCCGATTATAACTCACCTAAGTGATTTAATCACTGGCTGCCTGCTTCTCTTAATTTGATCAGAAGGGCCATGCCCCTTTATTCTGCATACAAAAATTCTTGTAAGTTAAAAATGGAGAAATTAAGTCTTTCAGACAACTAAAGTTTAAAAACAACCCAACACAGCTCAGGAAAAAATGGGAGGTAAATGGGCTATTTGTCTGAGTCACTCAGTCTGTGTGCAGTCTCTTCCTTATTTTGCATGCATAAACACTTCGCAAATCATCTGCTTGGTTGGTCCACCTCCAGTCTTGAAATGCTCAGTGTTTATCATGGTGGTTTAGATGGGTGCTCCTCAAAAGCTTGTACGACCCCTCCCACACCCACTGGAGCTTTAACAAACACTAAGGCAAAAGAATTAAATTCTTCTGGATGACTCTTTGCATTTGTTCATCTCAGGAGTGGACAATATCAATCTACATATTCAGAGGTGGGGGCGGTCTTCTCCCTCCTAGGGTACCCTGAACATGAGATACACAAGCCAGTCAGCAGTAGCTTAGCTTCATTGTCAAAATATTCAAATTATCATCACCAAAAAAAAAAAGCAATTCCTTTCTGAATTCAACAATAGCTCTTGGCCTCCAAAGGCTCACACAGGAGCTTATTCTTAAGCTGTTCAGTGTAAGCGGCACTCGTGAAAGAGGAGTGCTCTAGCAGGGAGGAGATCAAGTCCCGCAGCCGTTCCCACCTGCCGTCTCAGCACCAGGCTCCCGTGGTGTGGTCACAGCTAACAATGCAATGGGAAACATAATGCAGGCCCGGCTGGGGCACAGTTACAGTCAGTGTATGACAATTTAATACAGTGGAGAAGAGACAATCAGGAAAAATAACACACCTTGGTTGGATAGGATGCGACTTGCAGACTGCCCTCTCAATCTGGATTTAGATTTCAAAAGCAGAGGTTTTCACATGGCAATTTCTTTCTATGTACGTAGTAAAAATGACTCCATAACTTTAATGCTAAAGATCAAACTTTCTGAGTTCAAGTGGCCCAAAGTATCATGCTTTTCTCAGAAAGGAGATTAGCACATGATAACCATATTCTTTAACTGTTTTTAATGAATGGGAAATATTTTTAGGAAGTCTTTCATTGACAACAAAAAGGAACATTTTGTGAATCTAGAGCATATGATTCCTAGAATGCCTTTCTGCTGGGACAATGTGTTTTCTAGGTGTCTGCTTCTGAGAACAGAATTTAGGAGCATGCTTTTTCTCAGCTAATAAGTGGGGTTAGCTGCCTGAGGAGCATTTGCTGAAATGCAAATTGAACAAAAAGATTTCTTCCAGTTTTAGCTCAGTCACTTCTCGCAACTCCTGGTTTTACTTAAGCAAACTCTCCAAACTGACTTTATTTTTTTAACTTCTAATAATTTGAGCGGAAAAGAACTAAGCAACCCCAATGCTGGAAAGCCTTTGTTTTCAGTGTAAGAATCTTTTAGACTGAAGATTTGCCAGGTTTATTTTTGTAAAGCCTCTCAAATGTTTAACTTTCTTTCTGAAGGCCATAATTCCAGATGGAAAGAGGCCCACCTGATTTGGCAGATTATTGACAACTAAATGTTACTACAGCAAGACGGATCATGAGCCAGGGATATAGCTCAGTGGCACAGTGCCTACCTGGCACACTCAAGGCCCTGAGTTTGATTCCTGGTACCAGAAAAAAAAAAAAAAAGATAGATCAATCATGGTGAAAAGTGAGGTTCTGTCTTTCCAAAGGAGATTCTAAGTGGGATCCTCAGATTCACCTCCAAATAGTGACATTGTTTTACAGATGCACCAGGAGGACATGTTGTTGAAAGATTCCATGAAATTTGAACACATTTGTGAGCCTAACACTGGGCCCTCTACCTTCTCCCATTACAGAGACCACATCCACACGCTAAGGTTTCAACTATTTGCTGAGGTCAGAGGCCTCCCAAATATCTTTAATATAGAGTGTTTAATTCATTTATTTAGCAGTACCCAGCACCTCGTACTGCAAGCAGTCTACCACCGAGCTACATTCCCAGCCCTTTTCATTCTGTGTTCAGATAGTGTCTCACTAAGTCGCCAAGACTGAGCTCCAACTCATCATGATCCTTCTGCGTTTATTTCCCAAGTAGCTGGGCCTGCAAGCACGCATCACCATGCCCAGCTCAACCTGGAACTTTCTCTCAAATTCTAGCCTTGTGCATCTACCTCTTTCCTGTACTGCCCAGCATGTATTATCCTGCAGTGCCCCTCCTGGTCATGTCTTTTAGTGGAGGTTTCACTCTCTGGGTCTCAAGCTGGTTCCTCCCAGAGTCACCTGAGATGGCTGAGGGTACTGCTACGCAGTGACGGCTCTCAGTGCTTGGTTGCTCATAGGTGATGGCTACCATTTGATACTTAACACCCTCAACACCATCTGAGTAGGTAGTGGTCGTCCTATTTTGCCATGGGAAAACCAAGGCTTAGAAGTTGTGCTAATTTGCCTCATTCCACAACCAGCAAGCAGCTGAGCTGGGATGTGAATCTGGAGTGCGTGATTTGAAATTCAATCCCTTCACTATAGCTTCCCAGCCACCACAAAATCAGAAAGTCCGGAGTCCTAGATTTTTCTCTCAGATTAAGGTGTACAGATTCTGTGGGTTTACTGTCTCTCAAATCTGTTCCCTCCTCCCAGGTCTCGTAGTTATCTACTTTTTGGGAACCACCTGCCTTTATTTGGGCCTGCAATTCAGCATGGTGGGACATCATACTTTGCCCCACCCCCTTGCCTTTCTAGCTCATTTCAAAGAAGTGGTGGGCTCATTATCCCTTGTGTTCCAGCCCAGTCAACGCTGGAAGTGGCCTGAAGAATTCTGTTTACATCTAAACCCAATGAAGAAATTCTGCTGGGATTCTTCTGGGAGCAGAGGAGGGATGTACAAAGAGGGTGGGGGAAAGACACTCTCCTCCCTTCCATTTCACACCCCCAAACCTAGAAAGACAGAGGAAAAGGAGATCTGCCAGCCCCCAGCACGTGGGCTCTTTGCTTGCGTAGTTCTCCACGGCAGAGGCAGAATTCTTGAGAGTACAGCTGGATGCTCCTGTCCTTGTTCCTGCTGGAGGCCAGGCCCTAAGCAGGAGGTTGTGGGCCTCCACTCCTGGTTGTGGGCAGACAGCTGCCCAGACTGGAAGACAGTACTGCTGTGATAGATGGAAGGTCCGAGGCAGGTCTTTGCCTTCCGGGAGCTATGGAAATCCCTGGGTTCTGGTTTTCCCAGCAGGGAAAGAGGAGGCACCTAAAACTCTCAAGATGAATTTCTCCTCTACATTGGCAGAATGGAGGCTGGAGTCCAAATGAGATGGTTATGGGGAAAACCTCATGCCATGAGAGTCTGATCCATGGTTCCTCAGGAAGATGCTACAAATCCTACTTACAACCCTGCCTAGCTGGGAGGGGGACTTCGCTACAACTACTGGGGACTGGAGTCCGTTTTTTCATTAAAAAGGCCACTGCCAGTCCAGAGAGGTCCATGAAGGTGCTAGTGACCTGGGCGTTAGTGATCCTGGGTCAAATAGAGCAAGACAGAAGGAAACCAGGGCAGATGGCAGGGCATACTCACTGATAACACCTCTGATTCATACACAAATACCCAGAAAGTGAGAGGACTTTATCTTAAGCTCTGGACTGCTAGAAACAAACAAAAAAGGAAGAAAAGAGGGATCTGCTTTGAAGCACAAAGAAGAGCCAGAGCAGCTGGCATCTTAGGTCCAGGACACCCTTGTTCCCTAAGCTGGGGTGTCCCGCCTGGGCCAGTGTGCAGGGAAGGGAACAGGACTTCATTTCCCTAAGATGGAAACGATGCTGTCCAGGAAACTGAGGAGCTTGGGGAAGGGAGAAAGGGTAGAAGTCCTTGTGTCAAATGGGTTGAGTCCCATTCTCCAAGGAAATCCACTTCTGTTCTGTAGCTGAGCATCTGCCCCCTGAAGAAGGGGCTTGGTGAAGACCCTGGTGAAGTCTGGACAGGACTTTGGACATGCTGAGAGAGATCAGCTATAATACAGTAATTAGAACTTTGAGTGCAAAGAGCTATGGCCAGCAGAACTTCAGAGGGAAGCACCAGGCAGCAGAGAAGCTTACTGCCAACTGAGTACACCACTAAGTCTGAAGGGTGGCTGCAGTGTGCAGCCACAAGGGCAATCATCTACAGGAGACTATATTGTCATCTGTGGTGCCTGCGAGCAGGTCACGAGGGATGTGGAGAAAGGAGGACTGCCCACCCCACTGGCACAGACGGAACTCTTATCTAGCTTCTTGCAGATACCCAGCAGCCTTGTGAGGACCCTGAAGCCTGGAGCACTGCTTCTGCACACTGGATACTGAGACCCACACTTCTGCCCCAGGCTGTCTGATTTTGAACTGGTTCCCTGCATTCAGTAAAAAAACTGCTGTCAGTATGATTCCTTGAATATTCAACTATGTGCTGGTCACTTGTCTGTTTGGAATTCTTTAACAGTCCCATTAGTTTCTGTCAACTGCAACCAGGAGACCTGTCTAATCAGAACCACTGAGTTTTTAATCACAAAGCATTGTGTTCAGGCTGTGTTACAGAAAGAGACTTCAGACAGCAGACACAGAGATGACTCCCCTGGATTTATCAGTTACATACATTAACAGATGTATGTTAATGATGGCAAACAGATAAGTCATGTACAAGTACAAAGTCCTTGTGATGAAAGTGGCAGAGACGACTCAGGCTTAGAGAAGAAATTACAAAACTCGGTAGAGGTCACACACCTTCCAAGTAGCAGAACCAGCATTGAAATCTAGAACCATCCAACTCTAAAGCTAGTTTTCTTTCCACTCCATCTGTCTTAGGTTATACGTTTATGTACCGATAAACTTAATTTTAAAAAAGAAAATAAATAAAATGGGTAAACAGTAATTCCCATAGCAAAAATCAAACCAAGCAACAAAACTGCTCTAAAGAATACATGCTAAGTCCGAACACCCAGGTTTCTCCACAAAAGCAGAGTTCTATCTGCTCCCTGAATCAGAACTAGCAACATCTATGCACTTTGACTTGAACAGTTGAGACAAATGAGAACCATTTTAGGGAAATGAAGTCAAAAGACTGTAATCTTAATGTGGTTTAAATTTACATGGTGATTGTATGTTTTATAAGTCACTTTTAATTCCTGCTGCTGAAACAAAAAGAAAAAAAATTACCTCAGTAAATTCTGCAAAATGGATCAATGAAGTTATTCCCCAATTACAGTATACTTTGTTGTAGCATAAACATACATAGTTTCCAGCATTTCATTGAGAATTTTTTTAGGGTGGGATACTGGGGACCAAACTCAGGACCTTGTGCTTGCCAGGCAGGTACTTATTCCACTGAGCTATATCCCCAGCCCCAGTTTCCAGCATTTTAAACACTGAGAAATATACTTCACTTGCTAATTTTAATAATTATATGTAATACTTTCCTCTATTAAGATACCAATTGCCTTCATTTTCACTTTTTACTTACTTATTGTTCATGAAGAAGGGAAGTAAGTTTTAATAATACTCCCTAGATGGTAACTTTTCTTATCGGAAAGCGGTACAATGACGCGTCCTACTCTTGCTCCATTTATTATGAGGGATGTGTATGCTAATGTTATGCTCTTGTGGTCAAAGAACTAACCCAAGGACAGTATTCTTCTAGATACAACCTAAGGCAGGCAGAGTGGAAAGAAAACTAGCGTTAGAGCTGGATGTTTCTAGATTTCAATGCTGGTTCTGCTACTTGGAGGGTGTGTGACCTCCACCAAGTTGCATAATTTCTTCTCTGAGCCTGAGTCTCCTCTGCCATAAGATGAGGAAATCTACCTTAGGGAGCTGTTAAGGATACATTACATGGATACATATAGTGGCACAATGATGGGCACAGGGTCCAAAACTGATATACATAGATGTGGCCTTTTTAAGTAAGACATAACAACAGTGATTTTATTTGCACAATGGATGAGCTTATAGCAAGGAAACTTTAATATTGTTAATAAAATCTATTCTGAATAATCCACTTCAGTCCTCTTTCTTTAATGTGGATCATCATCTTACTTCCTAACATATGCTTATAAGAGAAATTTCTATTATTATCTATTTGCTTTAACAGTGAATGTTGTATATTGGAAAGATTACTAAATTCTTGAGTAGCAGAAAACAATTTACTGAGCTACTAATGAAAGACTAAGTTTGATGACAGAAAATAATTACAAATGGGCCTGCCATGAACTGGTCATATGAATGTCATAAAAGTACCCAAAACATGAAGCCATTCACGCATTTTTAGATTTTGCTAAATCTTTCCTTCTGAATGTGTTGTTGGGGAAGTAGACCAACTTTGGTTAGAATTATCTGGAGATCATGTACATGTACCAGCCTCCAAGATGAATATAAACATCAGGCACTGCAAACATGTATTAATAAATAAAAAACAACTATTGATATTAAATGTTAAAAAGAACCACCTTGAGTGCATAATGTACATGGGCACACCTGATACCCCCACTTGAGACAGCCAGAAATCAGCCTCAAGATCACAAAAGCAACCAGGTTTATCTTGGGAAAATGGGGGAAGGAGGTTAAGATATAAGATGGACTACAAGAAAACTTATTACAAAAACCACTGGAATAAAAAAAATTATGGAATCTCAGTAAAGGACATTTTGCGTAAAAATACATGGAAAGAGGCCAAGAGTATGGTTAAGCAATGGCATAAAGCTGCAAAGCAGAGGGAGGGCTGCTTCAGGGTTAGATGGGCTTGGCCAGAGAACTAACACGCTATGGGGAAAACCACAAAAATGTTGGATAGGAAATTTAAAGCTGGAATTAAGGACCATTATCTTAAAATGAGTGGTTAAAACAAATCATTATCTTTGTAAGAATGGTGGAAAATGAGAAATAAAAATTTTTGACATGTAACAGGGACCCTGCCACCATAGATTCCTTCAAATAAACTCTGGACCTATATACGTCACAGCTTTAGGAAACTTGGATAGGATATGCACATAAATGGACAATCATCCTGCATTATGGTTTAGGGAAGACAATTTAGAGGTTCTGAGCTATACGTTACAGGACAGATGTGTGATTCTAAATGCAGGATAACACCATTTCCTAGTATTTCTTTTTTTAAGATAAAACCATTTTAAAACATCTCTTCGAAATAAAAGGGAAGGAGATCATAAATGTCCTAGTAAGCAAGTCATGACACACAAAAACCAATGGGACAGTACCCAGCGTTTCTAATCCAGTATGGAGAGTGACAATGTTCTTAGTAAATTCTCTTGGCTTTTTTAAAGATAGGGTTTTGTAAGTTACTAACTTTTATCCCTCAATCCTATTTTTCTCTAAAGGCCTGAAGTTCCTCAGATGCAAACTCTCTGGCACTGAGGTTTACAGAAATGCTGTAACCCTTCTACTGTGCAGGAGGCTTTGGCGTGTGCTCCACTGCAGGGAGAAAATGCAAGCAGTTATCACTGGCCATGGGGCAGGGGAGTGGGCAGGTGTCCAAGGGCTTAGCCAGACACCCTTACCTTTCTATTCAAGGTACAGGTGAGTTTTATATGTGACCCAAAGCAGAGGCCACATCAGACATGAGAGCAAACCTCGGGGGAAAACGTAAGGAAAAGGTGTCGAAAGCATGAAGACAAACTACACTAGTATCCCACACAGACATTTACCTATGCAGGAGGTGAACTAGCAGATGTCAGCACCCAAAATCTGCCCCCATCACACTCAAGCCGTTACGTCATTGTGTCACAGTGCAACATTCCTCTAAGTGCTGAAAGGAGGCATATGTACATATGTATATAGAGACATGGACTTGCTGAATTTTCCAGCCTGGTCTTGAACTTATGATCCTCTTGCCTCAGCCTCCGCAGTAGCTTGGATTAGAGACGGTTTGCCACTACGCTTGGTTTTAAAGGTTTTTTCATTTGAAAGAGGCAATAGAGTAGTTAACAGCATGGCTGTGGTGTCAGAAGGCAGAGAATCAAGTCCTAGCATGTACTGGACCTACCCAGGAACCTCATCCAGTTTGTTTAATTTCTCTAGCTCTGCTTCTTCACTCATAAACTGGAGAGAATAAGGATGCACCCGCTGCACAAGCACCCTTGGAGATTCAGTGAGTTGATAGCAGTAAAATGCTTCACCCCGTGCCTGTGAGCAGGAAGCACTCAGACATTTGCAATTATTTTTCAGGACCTGAAGTATAAATACTTCACAGCTTGAAGTGGAAACAAGAAGATAATCAGAACCTTTGAAGAGCGTCAATTATGCCAGGCAAGGTGGCACAAACAAGTAATCCCAGCCACCCTGGAGGGTAAGGCAGGCTTGTAAATTTGAGGTCAGCCAGGACAGTTTAGTGAGACCCTTAAAAATAAAACAGGACTGGGGATACAGCTCAGCAGTAGGGTGCAGAGCACTTGCCTGGCATGTTTGAGGCCCCGGATTTGACGCCCAGTGCTGGGGAAAAAGGGAGTGTCAACCAAGAATAAGATTGTGCGTAGGGCTGCAAGTAAGGGGTCCTGGCAATGGAGTGGGAGCTACTCAGGAATAAGGAAAGACCACCAGAAGGTGAACTATCAAAAACAGAACATCTTACCTCTGCAAAACTGTGTGTTTTTCAAAGACAAGACTACCCTGCGGGGAGGCCTGGGACACAGGACTTGACCCTGGGCACACTTGGGGATTGACTGTGACAGAAGTAAAAGAACAGAAACAGGATGGTGACAGAAGGGAAGGCAGTAGTGGGACTTTTTAAAGACTGAAAGAGATTTGAGTATACATTTCCATGCAAAGAATGAAGACAGGAAGTACATTATAATAACTCAGAGCCACCCAGCCTCGCTTCCACAGAAACAAACTCCTTCCTGACCGGCAGTCCTGTCTGACTGGGTGAATATTTGAGTATGCAGCAGCCTTCTTCTGTAGTCGGTCCACACTTATGTACTGATGGGAAGGCTAGGAGCTTCTGCCCCCTAATAGCAAAACCTTATTAATCTGAATTCTACTCATCTACAGGAGTAAGAACTCAGGTTCCAAACCCAGTTGATTTTCTTTCCTTTCAGCCGAGGGTCTTTCTTTGCTGAAAAATGTCTCACTAAAGGAGACAATCAGCAATGTTGCACGCACTTAGTTATACATTTACTAAGTATTCAACATCCTTGTGAATATACTGAACATTAATCACAAATAATTCGGTAATGAGTTATTACAGAAAATCTTTATACTGCAGTAACATTAGGCTTCATATATACCTTACATATAACTTTAAATGATCTTATATTTCAGGACAGCCTCTCTTGCAATTCAATCTAGTGGGCAAGGAGGGTGCCTCATTGTTATTAACTACATGGAGGTTTTTTTGGTGGGGGAAGTACTGGGAATTGAACTCTGGGTCTTTGCATGGAGCTATATCTCCAGCCCTTTTTATTTTCTGTTTTGAGACCGGTCTTACTGTTTTGTATTTTGTATTTTGAGTCCAGGCTGGACTCAAACTGTGATCCTCCTACCTCAGCTTCCCAAAATGCTGGGATTACAGATATGTGCCATCATCCCAGGATTACATGAGCCTTTTTAAGGCCACTTTGTTTATTCAGTGTGGATGGATGGAAAATTAAGAGGGGAGAATCTGGGATCTTTCTACTAGAATATTTGCTTAATTAGATCAAAGATGTAAGGACAGTGGTCTAAAACATTGATCCTCAAACCTATTTTGAGGGACTGACTCTTAAATTACTTAAAATTGTTATTTCAGTCTTTGGGCTAAAAAAAAAAAACCATGACTCTTTTATGGAGGATACCATAGTTGAAGTTATCTGATTCTATAAACATAGCAGGCACATAGTTTCTGGTGACAGCCACTTCCTTGGCCTGCATGCAGATAAAGCAGTGCGGATAAAGATAAGCTTTACTGCTGGGAGTTGCGCTGTCACACGGGAAGTCCAACTGGGTTTCCTACTTTTCCACCACTCTTCACCCCTCTCCTCTGTGGAAGGAGTGAGCAGCTGCGCTATAAAACTTCAGAGTTATGCGTAAATGCTTTCTTATCTACAAGTGAATGCTCAGGGAGATGAGTCCAGCAGTGATCAAAGTCACGGGAAGTTTCCTGTTTCAGAAGAAATCTATAATCTCAGCATCAAGATAACCTGTGAAATCTACCATATTTGCACAACCCCTACAGATAACCATTCCTCTATAGATTACTACCAGGACCCACAAATCTGTAAACCTCTATTTGAAATTTCACTCTTACCTTTTAATCAAAACAGAAATCCAAGTAGATTTCTTTAAAAATAGGGGTAAAAATAAAAATGAGAGTCAAATAGTAGCCAGTGTCTGTACCTTTACGCTTACTCCCCTATTCCCTACAATTGCTCAGACATTTTCATTATAATTTTATTTTTCCAAAGAATGTTGAGAATTATTTCCTGCTTAAACAAAGCTCAGGCTTAAAAAAGAAATAGATTGTAACTTGAGAATAGCTCAGAAATTGGGTTTGTCTTAGGGCCCTGTGAAATCAGACCTCAAGCCTTCAGAGTCAATGTTTCCTTTTCTCCTTTCACTGAGAACTGAAGGTGTTTGCTTCCTCTGATAAAGAATTCATAATAGCGGTAGTTAACGTGGTTAAGGAACTTGTTAAAGGATGTTTCGTTTGCATTATTTAACATTACATGACACAATTAAATCATATAAAATGGAAGCTGTGTCCGTCTTGGCCAGTAATTTTGGTTAAGTGAACGTACAAAATTCTTAATCAAAAGCTTTTTTATTTTAATGGAAATAGTGAAACATCACCTTGAGGCTTATTTTTAGGAAAGAATAACAGAACAGAGAGCTGGCCTCTCAACAGGACAAAGCCACACATGGATAGCGCCTCCTCCCGCAGCCTGGTGGGCTGCCCCATAAACCTGCCAAAGCAAAAAATGTGTTCACTAATTCTCTATAAAGCAAAGATTTCTAAAAGCTACTGCACTGATCAGGTTTTTCTTAAAATTGAGAATTCACTCTCGAAGGCTGGATAAATGATTCCGTTCAAAGGAGAGTACAGGGAGCCATCAGTCCTCATTCATTCAGCTGCGTTTACTGAGCCAAGTGCTTTGCTAGGCTTGGAGATATCAACATGAACACAACACAGCTGCTTTATTTCCAGCGAACAGAATACACCTAAACAAAGGGCTTCAGGGCAATGTGTTAAGTACTATAATTGAGGTATGCACAAGGGGCTGGGGGGCCAAGGGAAGAAGCCATAAATTCTTCCAGGAGTGGGGGCAGCACGCAAGAGGGGATGCTGCCATTTCCTCGTGGCAAGCACAAGACTTTTTCTTTACTATGTTCCAAAAAAGGCAGGTGGTAGTTTTAAGATTTATGAACTACTGTAATTTTAGATGCTGTTTTCACTTTCACGTATGTGCAACACTGACTTTCAGTTACAAAATCCCAGGAGTACACATTTAAAAAAATAAATGTATTGTAATATTCCCGATGAAACAAATGTGTTTTCATATTCCCACATGGTGCAGAATGGCATGGACTCCCAGCATGAGTAAATCTTAGATCCCAAGTTCGAAGATGTCTCAAAGCCTAACTGAATAAAAGACACATGAGAAAATTCATACAGAATACTCCTATTTTAAATATCATTTTCTTCTTCTAAAGGCAAAAATAAAAGCATCACCTTATTATAGTGCGGCATTTGCCTTTCTCTACATCTGTGGTTTTTAAAAGGAGGGTGTTGAATCAACTTCTACTTGACATCATTTACTATGCACATCATATTCCTACTTATAGCATGGTTGTGACAAAACCTCCATTGTTCATTACACACTAGCCCCAAACTTGAGTCATTCTAATGTAAGCATGAGAAACTCCGTCTCCTTTGGGGTGAATTTCCAAATTCCTCTGTGTTAAATTGAGGTCTAATTTTCCTTGTGCCTGGTTTTCACAAGAAGGCCCATTCCGCCCCATGCGCTCCTTTTCAGCTGTCAATAAACAGAAGCAGTGAATTCCCCACAGCTTCACAAAGCTAGTTAGGCAGAGCCATTCAGTCCTTCAGGAAAACAGGGCATTGATTTCAGTGAGTTCCCAGGGAGCAGCTGCAACAAAGAGATCAAAGGCCCACCTCTCTCTCCCTCCATTGCCTTCATTAGGCCCAGCCCAGACGAACAGCGACAGGTCTGCTTAAGACTAGGAGAGGGCCCGGCAGACCACCTCATGGTTCAATTCAGATTCATCCATTTCCTACATTCCGGTGACAGTCCAGAATGCTAACCATGACAAACCGGCACAATCCCCCGGCATAATATACTGCTCCCTAGTTCATCCAAGGTCAGAGGGAGAAAACAAGCACGGAGGGAAGTCTGCTGCTTCAGGGCCTGCCGCGCCTCCGTGGCCCCCTGACATCCCATAAATAAACTTCTCCCTCTCACTCTCCCTTTCTGCCTCTGTCCTGTGACCCTGCAAGTGATGGTCTCACTTAACAAACTGCAGTTTCTTTCATGTCACCAAACCCAAACTGTTAGGAAACTTTAGTTCCAACCTAACACTTGTCCTGGTCTTAGGGTGTGGCTGTGTTCTTCAAGGTTCAGTCCTGTGTGTTAAAGCACATCTGTTATACCCCGTTGGTTACTGGGTCATGAAGAGCGAAGGGGTCATGGCTAGGAAAGGTCACACCGCTTCAAGAGTTAGTGTGCATAAATTCTGCGTGCAAAACAAAAATGCAAACAGAGATGAATGAGACATGAGCCTTTTGACTGACCTAGGGATTCACCCAAGCTCCTGAAGGACAGTCTGTGTGAATGAGCTGTGTGTGCCTGTGTGTAAGCAGGGGGAGCATTAGCAGGAGATAACCTGAAAGAAAGTGAATCATCCCCATTGGTTACCTACATAGAACAAATGTAATTAAAAGGTTTCTGAACTCGCCACTGGATTCCGAACTGCTTCTCTGACACAACCTTCACGACAGCCTGTAATGAAATGCATTCATTTTATTCATTCCATTTCTGCCACTAATTCTGAGCTAACATGGGAATAGATGGGTTAAGTTTCAAAATTCCTAAAGTGAAAAGAAAATAAACAACACTGGAATGAAAGGTATGGAGAACTCAATCCTTGATGCAGAGCACAACCTTTCGCACGCATGCCTACTGAGAAACTGTCGTGGGGACCCTGGGGACCACTGAAGACCTTCAGAGTCCCCCAGTTGCCTCGTCTGCCAAGGTGCTGTTTTGCAGAGTGCTGAACAGCCTGTTTTCAAGTTGGGACAGAAATGCGTTGTAAAGCACATAGCTCTAAAGGGGACAGGAAAGACAGTCTGGGACCACGGCAAGGCGGCCCCTAAATTAGAAACCTTATAGCTAACTCCAGCACTGACTCGCTTCGGGCTCTGGGGACACACTTAGCCTCTGTCTTCTATTCTTCCAAAATGCAGAGCAAAATATACAACAGGAATTCCTTTATGAGGTACTGTGAAATGAGCATTCCTCTAAAATGGTGTAGCTCCTTGAAGAAGCCTGGTCTTGTGTGCGGAACTTCCTTACACAGTCACAGGACACCTGATTCAATAGAGGATCTCTGGGAAATCACTAAATTCCTGTAAATCTAATTATTTTTAAAAGCACTCCAAAAACTGACCACTTTATGGAAAAGGTAGAGCAGGTGACCACATACACCCATCAATCCATTTTTGTATCATTCAGAAGCATTTCCAAAGAATTTAGGAAGAGTATCAATTTACTCTTTCCACAACCTCCAAGATAGGAGGCTTTTAGTTTGTCTTTGAGCAAAGAGAAAATTGTCTCAAGCCATGTAAATGGATTTGCCAAAGTCACTGCATTACCCAGCAGAGTTAAAATTTTAAATTCAAGTACTCTGTCCCTACCCTACATGCTGCTTATATTACACCCAACTACTACTGTGTACGGTGATGATAATTATTCACTAAAGCTCTCTTGCTATAACTAAGGTGATAATTATAATCAACTTTGTTTATTCAGGGCCAGGAATTGAACCCTGGTCTTTTGCATGCTAGAAGCGTGTTCTTCCACTGAACTATATCACCAACGCTTTTTATTTTTATCTTGAGACACAGTCTTATTAAGTTGCCCAGGCTAGCCTCTAACTTGCAGTCCTTCTGCCTCAGCCTTCCAAGTGCTGGGATTATAGGCATCTGCCGCTACACCTGGCTATCACAATCAATTTTTAAATCTAATCCACTGTCTCATTTTCTTTCAGTGAGAAGTGTTTAAGAGTGTGACCTTGAGTCAGACCCACGTTTAAATTTTACTATCACCTTTTAGTAATTTAAAATGAAGAAATCAGCAGTACTTTCAGTAGCTCAGTTTCCCCATCGGTAAGAGAGGGTAACAATACTTTTACAGGGTTTGTAGAGGATCAATCTGGACAGCTTGTATAAAGTACCTGCATTCCTGCTAGCATACAATAAATAAGCAGTAATGGTAGTGAGGGTCATCAATGCTGAAAATTAAACCAGTGGAAAATGTTTTTCCTTTCCAACAACAAAATCTTCCTTTTCAATAAAAATAGAAAATCATAAAATTTAACTTTCAGCCTCTAGATTACACTTAACCCCTCCCTCCCACTAAGTTTAGCCCTCAAAGCTGGGATTTTATGGAGACCAAATAAGGCACCAAGATGAAAGTGTTATAAAAGATAAAAAAAGCTACTTAACAAAATAGAAACACTAAAGTTTCTTTTTAAAAGGTAATTGAGGCAAACCCTTTGCTATAAAACAACAGGGTGTTTTTTTCTGCGCAGTTTAGCTTAGTTCTTGTCGTTTAGCAACGTCAAGAAGAAATGTACTGATAATAGGAAGAAGTCACAGACTTAGACATAAAGGGAAAGATACATGCAAGGTGTTTGTTGCATGTGGATAATGCTTCAGTTTTCGAAAAGAATGAATACATGTGTCACTTCATCTGATCCTCACATTACTAAGAGAAAACAGATTAGCTTTCCAGCACAAGAAAAGCCTACAATGGTGAGTGGCAAGCTTCATGTTTCACTTCTTCTCTCCAACATGCCATGGAGGGAGGGTAGCATGTAGATGTGAGAGTACAGGATGTACAGAAGGCTGTGGGAAGACACAGACAGGCAGGACACCACACCTGGGAGGGCCAGGAAAAGCTTTCAGGAGGAGATGACATTTATATACCAACCTCTGTCTAGTAGAGACATACTTCTGGAATATTCCTGATTGTCTCTCAGCTTAAAATGTTTCTGTGAATTCCAAACTTGTTATTCAGTGATAGTTCTTTCCCACTGCTATTTATTTACAAATATATGTGGATAATTTCCTTCCCTTTTAAAAATCCATCTAAGGCATTGATACTAAAGAAGCAGGGAGTTGAGGGCACTCGGGGCGTTACCCATCACCCTGTGGCTTCTTTGTCTGCAGTTCTGTGATTATTTTAAAAAGTTACTATTCATCTTTCCAGTACATAATCTCATCTACCGTAGTATGTGGTGTACAACATAGCATTTTAAATGTGCGTGTTAACCTATAGACTATTAATATTAATGTTTTAAATGTTACGTACCTCAGAAATTAGTAGTTGGAAAGAACTCTAAAACACATCTAAAACAGCAAGGAGTGGTGGTGCACCTCTGTAATTCCAGCACGATGGGAGGCTGAGCAGGAAATCAAAAGTTTGAACCTGGCCTGGGCAACTTAATAATTAGTGAGACTCTCTCTCCAGCGGGGGGGGAAAAAGGACTGGGGATGCAGCTCGGTGCAAAAGCCCTGGATCCAGTCCTCAGGACTGAAAAAATTACATATTCAGATATATGAAAGAACAGGTCTTACCAAAGAAACATAGGCCATAGCTGGGGAAGTCTAATGACTTTCTCTCCTATCAAGAGCTGAGAGTCACATTTTTGTCCCCACTCTTGATTCTGACTTCTCCAGCAATAGGAAACAAGTTTTTTTTTTAAAAAAGGCATTCAGACACTTGACATCTGCGATAGTCCCATACAATGAGTCACTCAGGTAACTGCTTTCTAGTTAATTTGTATTTATTTCCAAATGCTTTCTAATTTCCCTTTGGATTTGCAAAATACCTTTCAGAGCAGTTTTAGGTTCAGAGCAAAGTTGGCCTGGAGTATAGAGATTTCCCTTTATTCGTATCCTCACGCATCTCTCATCTCCTGCAGGATCAATGTCCACCACTGGATTAGTACACTTGTAATGAATGATGAATTCATACTAACACATCATCCTCACCAAGAGTCCACACTTTACATTATGACTCACCTTTGATGCACATTCTTTGAGTTTGGACAACTTTATGACAGGAAGCTGTCATTGTAGCATATGAAGAAGTTTTGCTACCCTAAAAATCCTATGGTCCACGCATCATCCATAACAAACTGAGTTTTTCACTCTCTCCACTATTCTGCCTTTTTAGATTGTTAGTCTTACAGCCACAACCCCATAATACATAGCCTGTTCAGACTACTTTCTTTCATTTATTAACAGGTTCCTGCTGGCTTGAACCATTAGTGTTACATGCATGACAGTCCCATTGGGTGGGACAAGCAGCCCAGCAGTGGGATTTATGGTCCTGTCATGAACATGTTAATATGCATTTTAAGTTTCTTCTAGTTATTTACATGGCTTGATAGTTCATTTTGGTACTAGTTCATTTATTTTTGTCCCATGGGTTACTTGGTGTTTTTGCTTTTAGTCTCATGGCTTGGTGTTTTCTGGAAGGTATTTTCTTATCACTGTAATTTGACTTCTTAAGTAGACATAGGACTATGCAGGTTATCTACTTCTTCTTGAGTGAATTTTGGTAGTATATATGTGGATTTCAAGGAGCTGATCCATTTTGTCTAATTTATCTAATGTGTTGGCAACGATTATAGTATTCCTTTATCAATGCTATAATCAGTGATGTTAACTACTCTTTCATTCTTAATATTGATAATTTGTGTATTTTTCCTTGGTTTTCTGGTTAGAAGTTTATAATTTTATACTATTGATCTCCTTAAGGAACTGTCTTTTCATTTTACTGATTTTTTCCATTGCTTTCCCATTTAAATTTTGTTGACTTCTGCTCTAATTTCTATTATTTACTCTCTTCTGCTTGTTTTAGGTTTAATTTGTTCTTCTTTTGCTAGTTTCCCAATGTGGAAACAGATTGTTTTTGGTTCTTCTTTATCTACTACATGTATTAAATGCATGTTTTAATTAATTTGTTTTTCATTTTCAATTAATTTAAAATACTTTCAAAATTTCCTTTGGACTTCTTTTTTGACCCTAGTAGCATGCTAATTTCCAAACACTTGACAATTTTTTTAGCTTTTTCTTTTATTGACATCTAGTTTAATTCTGACTGTAGTCTGAGAATATACTTTGAATGGTTTATATTATTTTAAGTTTGTTTAGATGTGTGATTCAGAAAATGTCCTCAGGTTATTTGAAAGTATAATGTTCATCCAAAAGATATCTTTTTCAGGTTCCTCTCTGTTCTAATTTAACTCCACTATGGCCAGAGAACACTTTATCCTTTGAGTTCATTGATTTATTTTCTTACCCAGAATGTGGTCTACCTTGGTAAATGCTCTGAGTATACTTGCTAGGTACAGTGTGCTATAAATGTCAATTACTTCAGACTGGTTGGTAGTCCTGCTATTCAAGTTCTCTGTACCTCTACTGATTTTTCTATGTACACATTTTTTAGACAGGTCTTGTTAGGTCACTAAATTGCCCAGGCTGAGCTTGAACTTGCAATCCTCTTGCCTCAGCTTCCTAAAGTTCTGGGATCACAGGTATGCACCACCACACCCATCTTCACTGTCTACCTGATCTGTCATTTATTGAGAGAAAGGTGTGGAAATCTGACCATAATTATAGATTTATCTCTTTGTTCTTACCTACATTAAAATTTGTTTTTAGATACAGATGCTTAACATCATATCTGCTTGATGAATTGACCATTTTATCATTATGAAATAATCTTCTTTATCTCCAGTAATATATTCTGCTACAATTTCTACTTTGCTATGAATACAGCCACTGCAGGGTTTTCAAATTGAATTCTAACATGCTATGTTATTTTCCATCTTTCACATTACAACCTTTATATGAAATGCATTTTCACAGGTTAGTATAGTGTTATTTATTTCTTTAAAAAATCTAACCTGACATTCTTTGAGTGTTAATTAGTGTTTTTAGACCACTGTACTTAACACCATTCCTGATAGGGTTAGGCTTAAATGCAGCACCTTGCTATTTGTTTTCTAATTGCCCCAACTGCTCTCCTTTTTTCTTTTACTGCTTCCTTTAGAACTGAATCCATTTTTCTGATTTACTTGTATCTCCATCTTGTAACACTGCTTTGAAAATTTAGTGGATGCTTTTGAATTTAGAGTTTTACCTTTAATTATCACAGTGTGTCTTCAAAAATATATCATTTCACATATAGTATAAAACTTTATGATTAGGTGTTTCTATCTTTCCTTTTTTGGGGGCTGGGGATATAGCTCAGTGGAATAAGCGCTTGCCTAGCAAGCGCAGGGTCCTGAGTTCAATCCCCAGTACCGCCAAAAAAAAAAAAAAAGGTAGATATATCTTTCCTTTCTTTTATTTTGTGTAATTATTATTGTACCTTTTACATGTTATGGATCTCATACTATATGGTTATTTTTGTTTAAAAAATAAAATTTAAAAATATTTTAATAAATTTTATATGTTTACCCCAGTTACCATCTCGGGTGATCTTTACTTCTATTTGGCATTATTTTCTCTCTTCCTTCAAGAGTTCCTTTAACATTTTCTTGCACAATGGATCTATCTATTCTTTCACATTTTCTATGCTTGAAGGCCTTCACTTCACCTTGTTTTTTTGAAAGTATTTTCACAGCTATAAATTTCTAAGTTGATGGTTTTAGTCATAGCATTTTACAGATGTTGCTCCAGCATCTGCTGGATTGCATTGCCTTTGAGGCGAAGTCTGCTGTCATTCTTATCTTTCTTCCTCCTGTGCACTGTCTTTTTTCTCTATTTAAAACCCTTTTTTCTAATATGGGTTTTAAACTACAGTATTACAGTGTAGTTTGGTGTAGTTTTCTTTTGTATTTGACATTCACTGAGGTTCTTAGATTTGTGGGCTTATTATTCTCATCAGATTTGGCAATTTATTCCTTAAATATTCTTTCTGTTGCTCCCCCCACCCACTAGAGATGCCAAACATGCACATACTTAATCATTTGAGGCTGTCTCATAGTTCACTGATACTGTATTCAGTTTTTCCCCAGGTTTCATTTTGAGTAATTTCCATTGATATGTTTTCAAGTTCATAAAGTTTTTGATCTGTGATGTCTAGCCTGTGATTATTACTACTGAAGAATGTTTTATCTTGTATGCTTATGTCATCTCTAGAAGCATAAAAGTTCTAGTTAGGAATTTTTCTATTCTTTAAAAAGTTTATACTTTCCTCTAGCATCTTGAAGATATGGAACATAGTTTTAGAATCCTTACTAAATTTGTTTATTGAATTTTCATTAAATAATGCAATAAATCTGTTTAAATTTATGTAGTATCTTCACTTATTAAACCTGCCATTTGCCTATCAATTGACTTTTGCCCTCACTACTGAATTTACTTCTTTACATATCTAGTAAATTTTGATCAAATGCTAGACATTGTATACTCTGAACATTTCATCTTCCTTTAAGTATCCTTGAACTTGATTCTGAGATGCTAGTAGAAACAACTTTATTCTTTAAATCAAGTGTCTGCAAATTGACCAAGTCTGGTCCATTGCCTATCTCTATAAAAAAATTGTATTAGAATATAGCCACTCCCATTCATTTACATAGTGTCTCTGGCCGGTTTCACACTACAGTGGAAGAACTGAATAATTATATTCAATTATAGCAGCGACCACATGGCCCACAAAGACTGAAATATTTTCCACCCAGCCTTCACAGATGCAAAAAAAGTTTCCTGATTCTTCTTTGATGCTTACTTTTAGGCAGGACCAGAGCAGCCCTTATTGTGGGGCTAAGTTTTTCTCAGTACGGAGGCACTGTTCTCAGTACTCTACCTAGTGCCCCTTACATTACAGTTTTTCCACTCTCATAGTGGGGAGACAAATTCTTCTCAGCCCTTTGCGTGAGTTCCTTTTTTCATTCTAGTGGCTCTTTTCTCAGCCTTGGGTAGTTCTCCTATGTATGCATTAATCAGCACTCAGCTGAAGACTCCAAAGAAATCCTCAAAATATCACTGGAACCTACTCTTCATGCAATGCTCTCTTCTCTGTAACTCTGGTCTCCAAATTTTCGCTGCCTCAGCCTCTCTGAATTGCTAGCTCTACCACTTCATCTCAGAATGACCACGGGGCTGTATGAGGCCCCTTTCTTACACTGCAGTCTGGGCCAAATCATCTGTTTTCCTTCTCTCTTTTGCCACTTGTCCAGTGTCTGAACACTTTTTTTCTTCATTTCAGGCAGGAGAATAAATCCAGTTCTCTTATTGGAAGTGGAAGCCCCCTCAACAGAAGTCCTGATCTCTTACATTTGCATGAATGCTTTGTATGTAAGAAAAGAAGCTGCCCTAGCTGAAGTCACTCTCCATCAAAAGGAAGGAGTGTTAGGTAAAGTTAGTAACTACTAAATCCTCTCACCCTTCTAGCCTTCCCATCTCTGTGGGATATATATTGGGAAATGGAAGCCAAATTGTAGTAAGTTTGATCTAACATTTGTTTTTCATACAAACAGCCTTTATTGAGGAGCTATTTGTCTGGCAATGGTCTCAGAGTTGGAATTCACCAGTATGAACAAAATACACAAGAATTCCTACCATTGCAGAGCTTAAATTTGAGTGAAAGGGACACAAACAAAATATATAAGATGGTAAAAAATGAAGGGATAGGAAGTACTAGGAAAGTAAGGTTGGGAAAACAGTACCAATTTAAAATATGCTGGTGAGGGAAGCCCTGGCAGAAAAAAAAAAAAGATAATTTAGGGAAAAAGTAAAAATTCAGGGAAGATCTGAAGCAGATGAAGAAACCAGTCATGTGGTTCTATGTGAGAATGGTGACTGCAAAACTTGATGTAGGGATAAGAAAATGTACTTGTCTAAGGGAGCAAATGAAGGGGAGCAGTGAAAAATTAGGCCAGAGGCAACAGCGCCCACATGGCACAGGTGCTGATAAACCTCCCCAGTGAGATAGGGGAGACTCTAGAGACACTGGAGCAGGACAGTAACACGAGCAGACCCACGGTTTTAAATAATTGATCCGGCTGCTGTGTGGAAAATGGGTTAGAGGAGACAGAGTCTGCAGATGAAGACCAGGTAGACAGTATCACAATGAACAGATGATGAAGGCCAGTATCGGGGCTGAAGCAGAGCTACGGACATGTGCGAGGTGGGCCTGCGGCCTCTCCCAGCAGCTAAGTATGCAGAGAGGGGCATCAGGGAGAGAGGAGAATGGTATCTCGCCCGAGCAACTGGAAGGTCAGCTGCCACTTATTAAGAGGAAGTGGACGTGGCTGGGAGGAGAGGAGAAATCAGGAGCCCTGTTGAAGGCTCAGTAGGTTTGAGGGTCAGAGTCAGCAGTTGGATATTTGAGTCTGGAATCCAAAGGAGAAGTTCACACTGGGGGTGCACAGCCCAGCATATATGTGTACTTAAATCAAGAAAAATGAATGAGATCAGCTGGAAGTGAGCAAAGTCTGTACCTGAGACATCCAACATTTAGAAGTCAGGGAACAGGGTGGTCATGCAGATGAGGAGGTATCTGCAAGAGAGGCAGAGCAGAGCGGTCAAGGCCACAGGAAGGCAGCTGGAAAGTGCAGAGACATGATCAGTTGGGTCTGGGTTCTGGATCGTTCAAAGTAAAAAGGCAGAACTAGCTGACAAATGTACATTACAGAGGTCACTGGTGATGCTTTGAGAGTTTTGATGAAATGGCGGGAACCAAAGCCTGGTTAAAATGGCAGAATGAGCCATGCCTGGTGGTGCAGGCCTGTAGCCTCAGCATTCTGGGAGGCTGAGGCAGGAGGACTAAACTTCCCAGCCCAGCCTAGGCAACTTGGCAAGACCTTGTCTCAAAATGAAAAAAGTTAAAAAGAACTGGGATGTACCTCTGTGTGAAGGCCCTGGTTCAAGAGACAGTACTAAAACACCAAAACAAAACAGAGCAAAGCAAAACAAAACAAAAAACTGGGGGCTGGGGAAGACAAAATGGGAAGAATGAGAAACTGTACAAATGATTGTAGAGAAAGTAAAAGGAGTGGCAGCTAGAGGGGAATGGGTGTTAATTTTCTAAGTAAAATGGAGAGAGAAGAGACAATTATTGTAGCAATATCCCTGAATAAAGAAGATGGAAACTCAGAGTGTAAGTACAGTGTAACAGACGGTGTCCGGATGCCCCCCCCAAAGCCTCACTCAGTCGTAGGGTGGCTGCTAGAGTTTGTGACTGATTCATGGTCCAGTGCTGGGATTATGGGTGTGAGTGCTACACCCACCCTGGGCTGGGCAGCCTGCATATAGTATAAGGGAGGGAAAAAAGCTTGCTTTCTGCAGCTCCTCCCTTTTGCTCTTGTTGCTTTTGCTGTCTTCCATCACCAAGAACCGTTGCTTTCTGCCATGTGCCACTCTGCCTTGGAGCCAGCCAAGTATGGACTGAAACCTCTACAAACTATGAGCTAAATAAACCTTTCCTTTCTTAATTCTGAACATCAGATATTTTGTCTCAGCAATGACAGAAAAGTAATCAAGACATACAAGTATAAGATTTAGATTGAATTTAGATCATTCATCCAAAGAGGAAGAGGAGAGGTGGAATGTAGGGACAGATGTAGCTGCCTGTGTGGATGTGGTGATGGGAGCTTATGGAGATTTTCTTTTGGCCATTTCTGTGATCTCAGTGAAAAGGGAAACAGGGTCATCAGTTGAGAGGGAGAAATCCAGAAGAGGATTTGGAAATTTATCTAAAAAGAAGTCTTAAGTAGTTCTCTAGAAATTAATTTTCCAAATTACCAGAAAACATTAGGAGCCTGCTTGAAGTTATCAATCAAGTCGAGCCAGTGAGCACGGCTGGGCGCTTTTCTCCAGCTCAGTTCCACTCAATAGCTGCAGGCATGGATCCGGCAGGTGGAGGCATCGGGATCGTTAGAGCAAATTACAACAAACCAAGAGGGCAGAGTGAGCGAGGAGAGCATATGGGTGATTTTAACGTCAGGGTCAGCTATTTATGTTGAGTTAGGAAGGATGTGAAATAGAAGGGAAGTGTGGTACACTGTAAATGGAGGATGCCTGGATGGAGTTAAAAACGTGCTCGTGTTGGGGGACTGGTGCAGAATGGAATTCTAGGGCTCAGGATCATGAAGGGAAAGCAGCTATTATTAGTGACCTGGGTCCAGAATGTACCCATGGGAGGAAACGGGGGAAGTAGTTTGGAGGTCAAGCTCATTGAAGGAGAGGAAGTCAAGAAACTGAGAAGCCTGGGTACTGGAAGGATTCTACATAATCTTAAAATCAACAAAACTGGAACACATTGGTCTTAAAGAGAATAATGTTGACCCAGGAATACAATAATCAAGCATTAAGTAAGGAACAATAATATGAGAATAAGTAGATGACTACAACAAGGAAGAGTGTGCCATATATTTTACTTTTTAGATTTGTAAGTTTCTGTATTGTTTTAAAACTATATTTATGATAATTACTGAGGCCTGGCTCTCTCAGCTAATCAGTGGTCCTTTTATACTACAACTTCCTCTGTTCTTCTGAAATGCCATTTTTCTTTGTCCTCATTGTGACAAAAGTACAACTGATCCTGTTAACTGTACCAGTTGCTTAAATTTTAAAACAATATTTCTTCCCAAATGTTTCCTGGAGCACCAGTCCTATGATGTATTTGATGACATGGGTCACATGGTTAAATATGTTTGAGGAATACCACAAACCAAAGCCACTTTTAGAAAAATCAGTTGCTGGCAATAAACTAGTTTAATTTTAATTCAGATCCCCCCCCGATTAATGACCACAGTGTCATTTCTCATATAACATCAATTAACATCCCAAGCAATGAACATTCAAAGGCACGGACTTTGGGAAAGACTGCATTAGAGGTGTATGTCTTTGGCAGTGTTACGGTTTGTGTCTAGAGGTCCTCCCAAAGCCTCATGTGGTCATAGGGCTTTTTCAGAGGCGGCTGAGCCTAGAGAGTGTGATTGATTCATGATGTAATGCTGGGATTGAGGGTGCTGGAATTAGGGTGAGTGACTGCTGGATCAGTCCACTGATTAGATTGGCACCACCCTAATCCCAATAGTCTGGGTGAGATAAGAGGGGCAGAAAGAGGCTTGTTTCCCTCTTTTTCTCCCATTGCTTTTCCTGTCTTCCACAGCCATGAATGGTTGCCCCTTTGTCATGTGCCACGCTGCCTTAGAGCCAGCTGACTATGGACTGAAACCTCCACAAACCGTGAGCTAAATAAATCTTTCCCCTTTAATTTTGGATGTCAGGTATTTTGTCCTAGCCATGAGCAAAGTAACTACGACAGAATTTGGTACCAGAGAAATGGGGTCATTGCTGTGACTATACCTGACTATGTGGTTCAGGAGCCTTTGGAATGGCTTGTGGGAAGAGATTGGAAATATTTAGAGATACTGGCTGAAAAAATAGAGCTGAAACATCTTAGGCTGTTCTATATGAGAAATTCTGGTCAAAACTCAACAGACCAGAAGGCTGATACAAATCCTGCTGATAAAGAGCAGGCGTGGAAGGTTTCTGCTGGAAAGAAGGACTGCATTGGCTGTTGGGTTCCAGACTATGTGTGTTATGACTTGGCAGAAAGTTTGTCTGCATTTTTCTCATGTACAGAGACTTTGCCTGAAACTGAGACTAAGGGTGGTAGATGAATGAATCTGGCAGAAGAAATTTCAAGGCAGTCTAATGTTGAAGAGATGGCATGGTTACTGTTGTAGGCTTTTATCCTGATCTCCGTTGAAAATCAAGAGCAAAGTGACAAGCAGAATAATTTAAAACGCTGTGAATTTGGCCAGATAGGAAGCTCCAGTAAAGCAGTGGACTGCAAAGATAGAGCAAAGGAGACTTTGATCACTGAAAAGTAAAAAAAGATAGGGCATCATAAGAAGGAGCAGAACTCCATCCTTTGCAGCCTCAAAATTGCAAAAGTGAAAGACTTTGCCTTAAGAAGAAGGCCCTAGGGGCTGGGGATATAGCTCAGTGGAATAAGTGCCTGCCTGGCAAGTGCAAGGTCCCGAGGTCAATCCCTGGTACCACAAAAAAAAAAAAAAAGAAGAAGAAGAAGAAGAAGAAGAAGAAGAAGAAGGCCCTAGAGCATCATGTTGTAGAATGGCAGCAGCCTAGAGAATTTGTTCCTTGGAACTGGATTCAGAGTGCTCAGTGGCCCACATACTTGACCCCTACAGCCAAGGGAGAGAAAAGCCTGGTACTGCTCCAGCTGATAGCAGACGTTGGCATTATCTATGTGGTGCTGGTTTTAGGTGCATATAGAATGCAAGAGCTGTGGGGTTAAGAAGGCTTCCGCCTAGATTTCAGAAGGCTGGGAGGCCAAGCAGTGTGCCCCTGAGAGGGTAGTATGTGAAGCCAAAGGTGCAATGGAGAGCCCAGAAGTTTAGAGAAGCTAGATACGTGGATTATCTGAGGAACACTGCAAGGAGTGAGCAAAGCAGGGCCAAGAAAAAAGCTATGGGAGCTACAACCACCAGCAGTGCCATGGGGGCAGAGCCACCCGAGCCCTTTGAAGTTTACAACTTGCCACAGATTGCCTTAGATGCTGCACATGGAACTATAGGACTTAATGTTTGCCCTGCTGGATTTTGGACTTTCTTTGGCCCCATTCCTTTGTATCCTCACCTGTACTTTTGGAATTGAAAGGTTTATTTTGTGCCACTGAATGTTGGAAGTGTTTAACTTTCTTTTCATTTGTACACGGTTTCACAGTGAAGAGCTTGTCTTAAATTTCAGAGGAGACTTGGAGCTTGGACTTTTCAGCAATGCTGAATCTATTAGAAATTTGGCAACACTTGGAGATGGACTAAACACCTACTGCATAAAGGGATGTGCGTGGAGTCTGTGGAGGGCCAGGGGTGGGATTTTATAGTTTGTGTCTCTATGTCCCCTCAAAGTCTCATGCACTTTTAGATGGGACTTTTTCAGAGGTAGTTGAATCTAGAGTTTTGTGGTGGATTCATAGTGCAACACTGGGATTAAGGGTGAATGACTGCTGTGTTAGTTCACTGATTGGATTGGCACTGCCCTAATACCAGCAGCCTGGACAAGACAAAAGGGACAGAAAGAGGTTTGTTTCCCCCTTTTGCTCTTGTTGCTTTTGCTGTCTTCTGCCACCACGAACGGTTGCTCCTCAGCCACACCACTCTGCCTTAGAGTCAGCTGATTATGGACTGAAACCTCCACAAACTGTGAGCTAAATAAAACTTACCCCCTTTAACTCTGGGTGTTGGGTAAATAGCAAGCCTCAAAATAGGTGAACCAGAACCTGCTAGAACAAGATTCAATGTATATATTGAGGAACTGTCAGAGAACGCAAACCTGAAGGTTTGTTACATTACTTTGTAACAGTAGTCCCTTTTATTGCTAAGATGATGAAAAACAGCCATCTTTAAACAGTGAAAGCTTTTAAAAATGTCTTTAAAATTGGTTTCACATATGTCAGTCCCTCTGCATCTGTTATGATTTGTATTTAGATGTCCCCTCAAAGGCCCTTACTTTCATAGGTGAGACTTTTCAGAGGTGGCTAGATCCAGGGTGCATGCTACTGAGATCAAGGATGTAATGGTGGGATTCACTTGTAGTGCAGTGCTAGGATTAAGGGCGCCCCACCCTACGTGTGAGTCTTAGGGCCAGTGGCCTGGGTGAGGTATAAAGGACAGAAAGAGTGTTACTGTCTGTCACTTGCTGCTTACTTCCTTGCTACTTTGCTGCTTTACTGTCTTCCTGCCTTCCGCCCACCACAAACTGTTTCTCCTTTATTTTGCCACACCACCCTGCCTTGGAGCCAGCGAACTATGAACTGACACCTCTATAAACTGTGAGCTACAGTAAACCTTTTATTTTTTAACTTTGAATGTTGGATATTTTGTCTCAGCAAAGAGAAAAGTGACTAAGACAGCATCAAAATCAAAGACTCTACAAAGATCATTTGGATGAAGACTGTGATAGCTAACAGATTGGAAGTGTATAAAACCTGAGCTCTGCAGATGGCCCTTTGTCCCCACCTAGTATAACCCCAGAAGAATGTCACTCAAGAAACAGATACTGCTGAGCATAGTGCTATATACCTGTAATACCAGAGTTTAAGAGACTGAGGCAGGAGGATCACCGAGTTTAAGGCCAGCCTGGGCCACATAAATTAAATGGCAGCCTAAACTACATAGTGAGACCCTGTCCTCAAAAACAAAACAAAAAAGAAACCCAAGTTGGGTAGACCAAACTTTTTCCAAATAAGATTACCTAGTAGTATCAGAAATGTGAAACAGATCTTAATGTAACAATATAAGAGTCAAATAATAAAGTTTTACTCTGCCTGTTGCTCCAGGACCCCCTAAAATGTACCCTGTGATTAGAGAAGACAAAGTTTTGGGAAGAAGGATAAAAAATTGAGTTGTCAACTTACAAAGGCCAATGTCACTATGCATGAATCAGGCAGGGATGATCTGGAAACAAACAAAAATTGTTGATTAGTTTTATACAGTAGTTGCACATTCATCTGTTAATTATAATTTTAAAATTGGTATAGATTCATATGCAGCTTTAAGAGAGCTTTTATTTACTTCCTCCAGCAGAAATATTTCGCAAAACCACAGCACAGTATATCGTATTAACAAAACTCACACATCTTTTGAGATCTTTCAGCTTGTCTATGTATATTTTGTTTTATACAATTTTTACCACACATAGAGGCTCACATCTCTACCACCACAGTCAAGATACTGAGCAGCTGCCTAGCCATGGGGGTCCATCATGCTGCTCTGACCATGTGCCTAGCCTCTCACCACCACCCCCTTGGGTCACTGATCCCATGGCCTCTATCTTTAATATTAAAATAGCAACATGCATTTATATGTAATTTACTCATAGCCCATAAGATACTATTACTGAGCTATATATACTATCGAGCTATGAATAAAGAATTCTGCTTTGCTGCACTGAAGACTCTGCCTTAGGTAGAGGAGCAAATTTTTCTAAAACAGAAGTTTCTTCTCATTGTTCCCATAGCTTTGACCATCCTCTTCAAAAATCAGAAGGTGAAAGGAGAGACATCTCTATGTGCTATCTGAACTCACACTCTATATTTTCAAGAAATTTGTCAGTGCTTACAGTATGACAACTAAGGTATTTTATATACATTAAACCCTCATAATCCTCTGATATGTATAGCACTATCATCTTTGCTTGGTCCAGGGGGAAACAAAGTCACTGAGATGTTTACTAAGTTACTTAGTAACACAAGTAGCAAAGGGCAGATTTCAGCACCTGGGACCAGATTTTTAGCACCTAGAAGAATCTGCACCTCAAGAAACCAAAGGAAATGAAATCAAGGTATTTTTGTTATTATTACAAATCAACTTCACTTTAATATACAGAAATTAAATAAGGGAAATGCCTAAAACAATGGTTAGGAAAATGGAAAAAGTGTTCTATTCAAACATGAAATGATGGAAAATGGTCAAACCAGAAAGGGTGGAACTCGCTGGCAGCACTGTGTTACAGCAACAGACAGTTCACCAGCCCCAAATTGCAAGGATTCAGTATATGCTGCAGATTGTCAGGCGGCAGTTTACACAGAGCTGTGAAAAAAATGTATTCAACTGGGCAAAGATTACAATAGGCAAATTGGAATTTTCAGCCACAGATAAAAGCTGCACAAAATTAGGTTCCTTAGCTAACAGTCATCTAAAGGTCCAGAGAGAATGTCCAGATAATGACAGCAGACATCTATCGTGAGGAACATTCTGTGGGTCTATTAGCTTAATGATAGAGCATTATTACTGAGGATTAGTTGATGTTTTTTCCATGAAGCCACATAACGCATTTATGATTAGCTGTGGCATTTCTACCAATCACTCAACAATGCTCAAAAGGTGCCCATTCTGTGAGCCATTGCTGTGTTGCCCCAGGACTCTGGCTAGGCTTTCTTCAGAGTGCTGATTTCAGACCTTTCCTGGATGATCTAAGGTCAGGAGGCAGATAGGGCAGAGAACACATTATTACTGTTGCTTGGTGTCCACACAACAGAGTTATGCACAGGAACTAGGGAAATGGAGCTCTGAAGCTCCTCTTCCATGCAAAGCCACATAGTAAGCATCGTTCTTGGCTCTAAGGGATGAAATAAATTCATTATCTCATTAACTTTTAAATGTATCAAAACTTTAAAATGCCCCTATAGTATATGATTTCTTCAAACTATAATTTTGTTAATTTGTCATAACTACACTGTATAATCTCTCCTTGTTACTCAGAACTCACACTTTCTTAAGGGTGGGAAAGCAGAGGGTGAAAGTGAAGGCATCCAGTTCTGCCTTTGCAGACAACACCTCACGGTAGCTGCTCGCTCGCTGAGAAGCCAGGCACTGAGGTTGGGCCAGAAGGGCGGCCTTGGGGACCCTGGATACAGCTCCCCTTTCAGTGGTGCCTAAAGCCTGTGTGTGTGTAAGCATCATAATTTCAGGAATGCTCTTGTCATCCTGCGTAAGTATAAGCAGGTGGCAAACCATTTTTTTCTGAATGCTCTATCTCTACAAAATGGGACAAAATAGATTTCAAGGTTCTAAGAGAAGAAATACTGGAAGTCCTTCATTGGTTACATTTATGTTCAATTCTTTTCACAGGGAGACACAGATGTGGTACCTTGTTTTTAGTTTCACATGGTTTGTTTCTCTTGTCACTCTAAAAGCACATTCTTTGTTTAGAATAGTCTTTCTCCATGCACAGAACGTAAGAACTCAGAACTTCTCCCTTTCCCAAAGGTCTTCTCCCGAGAAGCCGTGGTAAGCAGTGGTGATGGTGCTTACACTCTGTCCTTCTTACCCTATTGCTAACAGTCACCCGGTGACATCACAGCATAAGCACAGTATCGGCGTGGCCCTCATTTTAAAACTTTCTATAAAATTAACTGAATTTTTCACTTTTCTCTTATTTGTATACCCTCTCCATGTTTTTGTCACTGTTTTTCTTTTTATTTTTTCTTTTTTCCAGTGCAAGGAGTTGAATATAGGACCTCATACATGCTAGCCAAGTACTCTACCACTGAGCTAACTCCCCAGCCCCCTGTACATTTTTATTTCAGCATACATTATCACTAAATTTTCAAACTTACAATCTTCCTGCCTCAGCCTCCTGTTCAGTTGTGATGACATGCATGTGCCATCATGCCCAGTCCACCGTTTTCCCTAAACTGTTAAACTCTTAGAGGATAGGAGCCATATCTATAAAACTACATTTACAAAGAACAATCAGCCTTGCACATACATCCCACAAATGCCCTTGGTAGTGAGGATCACAATCACCATAATGATAATGGTGGATTCACTCAACTTAACCAAAAATTCTGGTTTCCATCAACCTGGCCCTTGTCACGGGGGAGTAAATGAGACCTTCACTGAGAAGCAGGATTCCGCATCAGAGGCTCCTGTGGATCACTGTCCTTTGAATTCTGTTATCTGCCAGGAAGATAAGAGCCTTTATTCATTCTCCCTAGCGGGTTTTCAAATTCTTGGACATAAACAACTAACCATGTCTGTCTTAGTCATTTCAGGCTGTAATAATGAAGGACCACAGATAGAGTGACAGCTCTGGAGTCTGAGACACTGTACTGCCAGGGTGTCATTCTGACGAGGACCCTCTCCAGGCCAGCAGACTGTAGGCTTCCGTGTGTCCTCACACAGAGCAGGGCAGCTCCTGGCCTCTTCTACTAAGGGCACTGATGCCTCTTGTGAGGACCTCCATCTTCAGGGTCTGATTGCTTCCCACATGTCCACCACAAAATGTCCGCATGAAGCCCAGCATGTCAACATATTACATCTGAGGGGACCCAAACATTCACAGGGGTCTGTGGGGTCTACAGTCCTCCAATCTCCCAGCTGCACTATCGAAGGTGCACTCGGCCCAATCATTCAGTCCTTTGCGACAGCTTACATACACGTGAAGGTGTTCTGGCAGTTTCAGCATACCCCATAGTCTGCACAACTTTACATCAAAAATACCACACTAATTCAGCCAGCGAAGACCCATTTGGATTCTAGAGACTGCCCAACCACTGCAGCATTTCCTCACTCCGTGTCAATTCAGGTCTGGTCACCCTCCCCGCCCCCAGTCCTCAGGCCCAAGTCCCCGTCTCTGCTGATGTCCTCGCCTCATGCTTCACTGAGAAAGCAGCAGCACTGGATAAGCATCTCACCCTTGCAGCTCTAAACCCACCAATTCCCTACACCCACAAAAGGACGCACCCTTTGTAGAACCAGAGGCCAATCCCATCTCTCGCCTCAAAATTTCTTTTACTTTATCAACCTCACTCATCCTACTGGAGATATTCACCCCAATGTACAACCGTGCTCTGGTATTTCCAAGTTAAAAAAAAAACCAAAAACGCATTACCACCCAATTTCCCCCAGCAGGGCTGGGGATATAGCTCAGTGGAATAAGCGTCTGCCTAGCAAGCGCAGGGTCCTGAGTTCGATCCCCAGTACCGCCAAAAAAAAAAAAAAAAAAAAACAATTTCCCCCAGCTCCTACTTCATCCACATCCTCTCACTCAAGCTTCTGAGAAGACCTGAAAAATTAGACCATCTGCATTTCTTCAGGCCCACTTGTGTTCCAACCCATTTCTTTGGCTGTCATCTTACCCCTCTATCAAAGGATCTTTGTCAAGGTTGCCAAAGCAATTCTGAGCATCCTCATTTTTAAAATCAGGACACGGAGGCTCAGGAGAGAGATTACTAGGTTGAGATAGTAAAAAGAAACCTTCTCTTAGAAGTACACAGAAGCTAGGGCTGCCTCAAAGCATTCTTTCCCAGACAGACCAAAGACTTCACCTTCCAGGGGCTCTATGTGCTCGTATCAGGCCCTCTGCATTAACTCTCAGACCTCCTCCTTGGAAGATCACTGATTTTCACTACTTTCAACTGAGAAAAGGTCTTTATTTGCCTGTGAATGTTTTCTGTGTTGACCTCTTGGTGTAAATTATTTAATTGTCTCAACAACTTGAGAATGGGTGATTTTAATCCCTGTATCCAATCTTGGCTGAAAGGAAACAAAACCATTCCTAATAAGCCACATTAATCAACAGGACAGCAAGCGTCTGACTTCTGACCACAACTGGAGTCCTCAGTCAGCTGCCTATCCTTTGGGATGGGGACACCTCCTCATTTCTTGGTTGTTCTCAGATGGTGACATAATAGTGGCATCACTCAGAGATGTGTCTCGGTTCCATCACCTCATGAGGTCAGAAAAACTAGAACTAATGCAAATTTGCTATGGGCAAATGTATCAGAAACTGATTTTTATATAATGGGACTTTATGAGAATTTTAATTGTCAGAATATGACACTCAACTTTGGTGATCTTTGTGCATTTTTCCCTCTTCCTACCTCAGAGGCTGGCTTAATAAGTGTGAGCTGAGACAGAGACCTGTGACCCCCACAACCCATTCTGGTTTTCTGGCAGAGACACTGAGCGTGCTCAGCACTGCTGCAAAACCTGCTCAAGAGTGACTGCCGAGACCCAAGCTTCATTCTGGCCCTCGCCCAGCGACACCATCTGCTGATGGAAGAAGCCCTAGGCCCGCTGGGTGTGCTAGACTACACTTCCGGTGCTGAGATCACGGGATTCCTACAGGACTGCACTGCAGGACTCTTTCCCAGACCCTGCTTTTGAAGGCAGAGTGTAGCCCTGGTGGGCCTGATATAGGAGACAGAGCAGGGCAAAGCTGGCTGGGAAAATGAGTGGGACGTCAGTGACAAGATCCCAGGACAGCACAAAATAACTTTCTAGGCTCAGACACCACAAGAAGCCCGCTGTCATGATTTTCCACCATAGCCCACACCACGCTTTCCAGAGACAGCATGTACTTTTATTTTTGCTTTCACCTTCTTTTTCTCTTGTTCTGCCCAAGTTCACGCTGCAGAGCTCGTTTCTCCCACACTTATTCATCCCTCACTTTTCAAATAAACTTCTGGCACCATTTTTGGTTTGTCTTGTCCAGTTCTTCATTCAAGGCAAGAAGGACCCAGCAAACGTTTGGCTGGTGAGCCATTTCTAAAAACTACCTGAGCCGGGGATATAGCTCAGTGGCACAAGTACCTGCCTGGAAAGTGCAAGATTCTCAGTTTGATTCCGGTACCAAAAAATAAAAAATAAAAATAAAATCTACCTGAGAACAGGCTGAAGGGGTAGTCAAGGGCCAGCTGTTTGCTGAGAGTGCAGACATAACTCTGACGTGTGCCCTTCGTGGTACAGAACAGGACACGGAATGCAAGGAGAAGGGAAGCTGGGCCAGAATCAGGGGCCACCTTGCCCCACACTGCCATGTCCTGGAGGTAATACTCAGACATACAGTAAAAGACTGTTTATATTTCTATGTGAGCTTCATCCCTTATTGCAAGGTAGGGCCATGGGACTAGCTCTAGGCTGTTAACAGATAGTTAATCACAAGACTGTGATGGTTCATAACTGGATATCCACCCAAAACCTCATTCATTTGGAAGTGGGGGAGGGTATTTATGGAAGGTAATTGGATGATGGGGTGTTGTAGCTGACCTGGTGTTGAGAGGTAGGGTCTGGTCCAAACAGGGACATCATGGGGGGCGTGGCCCAGAAGGCCATCTCCCTCCCAGGCTCCTCCCTCTCCCTCTGTTTCCTGTCTGCCATGAAGGGAGTGGCATTCCCCCTCTCAGTCCCTTCCTGCACGCCACCTCTACCCTGGAACCAGCCTACTACGGACTGAAACCTCTACAAACCATGAGCCAAAATGACTTTCTCTGCATCTGAGTTATGGGCTTTGAGTATTTTGTCTCAGTGACAAGAACATGAATAAGACAAAGACCATTCAACACTCTCTTCTCCTACAGCAAGCAAGACATCTAAGCATCCCAGATAATAATTACCTTACTGGACTACAAAATGGTGGTACATCCACTGACTTGAGTCTCTATGTGGTGCAGTGCCTCATGCAAACCCACAGTGAATATTTAGTATGAGCAAAATGTAAACTTTTGGAGTGAAGCCCTTGAGGTTTGGGAATGGTGTGTTAGCACACCATAGCATCAGTGCATCCTGACCAGGTAAAAGTTGGTAACCAAAGTAGGACTTCACTTCAGCAAAACCCTAATATATATAATCTTGGTTTAGAGGTTGGGAAGCAGTGAGGAAACTCATGTTTCTCAGAAAGATGGTGCTGAATCTTATACAGTGGCTGCATAATTGGTAAAACATCTGCCTTAGGAGGCAGAAGTCCTGCCTTAATGGACTTGTAGCCCTAGGAGAAGAGTAAGAACAAAACACTTTGGAAGTGCATGTGGACCATTACTGACTTTACCTACAAAAATATTTCAAGAAAGAGTTCAGCTCAGAAAGAAATTACCATATTTTCCAAAATAAGTGAAGGGGAATGGAAAGATTCCAGACATTTCAGCTTCCACAAGTAGAAGAACTGACTCTTCAACCTCCACATTCAAGAGAAAACTTTGAATGACAGAAGCCCAGGAAAACATTGTTGCTATTGTTATTATTGTTGTTAAATTAACTTGCTTCAGGGCAAAGAGAGTGTATCTATTAAGTCATTTTATGTGGATAAATGACAGAGGAAAAGGATCAGATTTAGGGTAAAGCTTTCCAGTAAAGGGCAGAGAGTTCCCAGTAACTTTCTATAGGTACAGAATTGCTATGGATCACTTAATCTCTCCCTTAAGGCATGCTGGTGAAATTTACAAAGACTAGGTTTGACTCAGTAGTTTCTTAATAATCCAGGAGGGATGTCTGAAAGATCAACAATTATCCTACACATCACAGATTTTAAGACCTCAGTGAATGGCACGCCACCTATGTTCCACATCATGCCCTCTGATGAATATGAACATCTTCTCTCAGCTTTCTGAAAGCTATTTTCTAGATTGCAGCTTACTACATCACTTTCAAAGTGATAGGTATTACCCTGGAAGCATATGACACAGACATCACGCCGCACAGAAATGCAGACAGATTCAACAAAACAGCTATGCATTAGGAAAGCTCTTAGAATCTCACAGAAGTTACACTACTGGCATTAGAAACAGCTCACAGTATTCTTCTAACATATATGGCAGAGAATGAGGGAGTATCACAAATGCTAAGGATGCTTCCATTCAGTGAAGAAACCATCCTGCTGCATTTCTAGAAAACCCACTTTTACAAACTGAATTGTATCCATCAACTCCAATGTGACTATATTTGGAGACAGCACCTGGAGACAGGACCAAGAGAGGCAGCTGAGATCATAAAAGTGGGGCCCTAATCCGACAGATGGGTGCCTCCTAACTAGAAGAAGGGCTAAAACACCCTACGCTCTGTTCACATGCCACCAAGGACAGACCCTACAGGGCACAGGAGAAGGGGCCATTGGTAAGCTAGAAAGAGCCCTCAGCAGAAAGGGAATATTTGACTCCTTGAACCTCTAGAATGGTGAGAAAATTTTTGTTATTGAACCACCAAGGACGTGGTATTATTATGACAGCTCTGCTCGATCAAGACACCCACCATACAATTTCCCTTAAGGATGAGGCCATAGTACATAGCTGAACTCCTAGCCTAGGATTTACAATGAAATTTATAAGTAACAGTGACATACAAACACAGGAAATAACAGTCCCAGTTTCCATATTAACTGCAAGGGTAATATTACACGTAAATGCTTATCAATGTGAGTACAAATAATATATTAAACAATATTCAGCTACAAGAAGGGCCTTCCATTTTTTATCCTAAACACAACTCATAAAACCAATCCAAAATACATACACCAACATTCACAAACCTTTTAGAACTTTTGAAATTTGTTTTTGTTTTTTCACTATATTCCAGGCTGGCCTTGAATTTACTACATACCTCAGCCTGGGCCTTAAACTCAAGATGACCCTTCTGCTTCAGCCTCCTGAGTGCTACGATTATAGGTGTGCACCACCCCATGTGGTGTTGAAAGTCTTCTACAAATGAATGATAATGCAGAGTTCAAGTGCACAGCTAAAGGAAATTAAAATTTTAAGGGCCCAGCGTGATAGCCAAGCCTCATGCACGCAGTCGCTTTCACCCACATGTTACTCTACCTTCATATTTAATGACTGCTTCCCTTCTTGTGTTCTAGCTGAGCACTTTGCTAGTGGTTTGCTTGACAAAAATATCTCATTTTCAAGAAAGTCTTCTTGGTCACTAGACATGATATGAATATTAGCAAAAAGAAGACATGCAATTATATAACTTCCAATAAATGTTAGGCACAAGGGAACGCCAGTCAGAATCGCTGTCTCTTCTTACCTCTTGATGTAATCATAAAAGTATCATGATCTGATGGCTTCATGGTATATCTTTTCTTTCAAACACATCAAGGCATATGTAGCAAGTACCCACACTCTTGTGCGTCCATCAGACCTCAAGGTTTTTTTAAGTATCATGATCATAATACATACATATTTTTAATCAAAGGCCTACAAAACCTGGACTAGCACTCCATCAGATCAAAGCATCACCACGCAAAGCCAGCAATGACACCAGCATACTTTGTCCTAACACACACAGCCTAGTTAGTGGTGGTGAACCTATGGCGCATGCACATGCCACAACTGGCTGTGTGTATCATTGAAAGCTCTCAAAGGTTCGCCATTACTGGCCTCATGATTCTTCAGTCATTAGACATCAGCACATCACTGTTTAGAAACAAGCGACACATATTAGGTTATCAGCACTGACTAATCCATTCCAAGCAGCTCAGGCAAGAAACACTAAAGCAAAGATACAGAAAAACAGAAATAAGTGAGGAAAGTCATAATCAAGAAAATTGACCTTCACTTATCTGAAATGCTTGGGACCAAAAATGTTTTGGATTTTGGAATGTTTGCATATGTATAACGAGGTATTTTGGGGATGGAACCCAAGACAGAGCATAAAATTCATTCCAAATTATTTATGTATTTATGTATCATCTATCTTGATACTCATACATGTTTGTAGTACCTATGTTTTAACTGAAACTCCTCATATGAGATCTAGTGTGTAACTTTCTATTTGCAATGTGATTTTAATGCTCAAAAAGTTTTCCACTTGGGAGCATATCAGATTTTAGATTGTCTTTTTTTTTTTCTTTTTGTACCAGGAATCAAACTCAGGACCCTGCACTTACCAGGCAGGCACTTGTGCCACTGAGCTATATCCCCAGCCCCAGATTTTAGATGTTCTGATTAGAGATGCTCAGCCTACTTTGGTTAGGAGGTGTATGAACGAAATTTCTCCTTCTGGCTATAATATTGACCTAAGTTGTGGTTCCACAGGTATACATGTATACCTAAAAATTCCTCAGGCCCGGGTACTTACTTAAGACAGGCAGTCTTTCCCTGCTTTTTCCTCCAAGTATTTTATACTGCAATCCTTTATGAAAAAGAATCAGACTCTAATAACCCAGTACATGTTATTAGGCCAATGGAAAGTGTTCTACTCAAGATAAACACCAAAGTGTGATTAAGTTTGTTTGACTCCCCCAAAGAAGCCAAGACTAGCATATTTAAACTTTATCCATGAGTAACAATAACTTAGAAGGAGGATCCAAAGGAAGGAGTCCCCCCCCCATTAGTCCTAACACCAACATTGCCACCCAAGTGGAGACTCCAAGCAGCACACTGGCAATGAACACAAAACCAGCCCAGTGTGCACTGTACCATAAATACTTCCAGCCAGTATTTCATTTACTTAACTATTTATTTTTAGCACCAAGGCACTAAGGCACAAATGAGGGAGAATTTTGAATTAGACAAACTAGTTTTGCCACTTACTAAGTGCATGGTGTTGTAAGTTTCTTAATCTCTTTGATAGCAAATCTCACAATTTCAAACAGAGATAACACTTACTTGGCAAAATTGCAGCACGATTATAGTCAGTACTTAATATTAATAGCTATTTGGCAATGGCTCTTTTGTACGCGAAGTATCACGCTAGGTGCTTGAACCCTACCTCAAAGAACCTCACCATCTGGAAATGACATTTAGATAAAAAGACTAGTGATGAAAACTTAAGAATTTAACAAGGACCAGCAGAGGAATGGAGGAACTTGGGGGACCAAGACCTCAGGAAAACCCAGAAAGTCACAGGAGGGGCCTCGGGTCCTGCCTGGGAGGGAGAGGTTAGAAAGGATTCCTGGAAGAAGGAGAACCTAAACGGTTTTAATTTTTAGTTTTTATTGGTTTACTAAAACATAAAAGTAACTCACTTACTAGGAAAATTTTTTTCAGAATTTCAAGCGTCTATTCAGTATAAAACAAGTCCCACTGCGTCCTTAAAGTTAGGTCCGGGACAGAGTAACTGAGTTGCTTATGCACTACCCTAATCTAGGACCTTTTCAGGATCCACACTAAAAAGCCAAGGGTTCGGCTGACAGAACCCACCGTACTAAAGCACACGAATAGCCGTATTTCCCAAAATGGATGTGAACGTACACACTCACGGTTCAGCGGCACGATCACTCGCTAACGGACTCTTTCCTCCTGGCCTTCTGGCCAGCTCCGGGTGGGCGCCGGCTCTCAGATCGCGCCCGCTCGCTGCGCGCCCCTGTGCGCGCGGCTCGGGTCGCGGCGCCGGCGGGACCGGGGGCCGGGACAATCTGTTGCGTTTCGCACCTCGCTCGCCCTGCCGACCCGGTGCCACTGCGCGGTCCCTGCGCCCTCCCCGAGGTGGCGTGACCACGTGCAGCAGCGTCCTCCTCCCGCGGCAGCGCCACGGCCCGGGTCCCGCCGCCGCGCCCCGCAGCCACCTACAGCCACCTACCCTCGGCGAGGAGCCGGCTCAGGCGCGGCCGCCCGGGCGCGTCCCCTCCTCGGCCATGACGCAGACGAGCGCCCGGCCGAGGCCGGGGACGCCCCAGAGGCGCCTAAATCAAGGCTCGGGGCGGTCCCGCGGGCTGAATGACAAATGGCTGAAGGCCGGGCTCCGCCACCCGCCTCAGGGAGGACTGCTGCGCCCAGGGGCCGCGCACAGGCGGAGCCGCGAGCGGAGAGCGGAGAGGGCGCGGAGCGGAGGGGGCGCGGGGGAGGGGGAGGAGGAGGGGGAGGGGGCGGGCGAGGGCAGGAGCGAGGAGGGCGCGCGGCTGGGCGGCCCCCGGAGCCGGGCGCTGCGTCTGCGGAGCCCGCGGTGGCCACGGCGGGGCGCCCGGCGCGGGGTCCGCGCTGGCGGCCGCGCTGTTCCCGCCGGTGCCCCGCAAAGCGAGAGCCCACGTCCCGCCCCACTACGGGCCGGCCGGCGGGGCGCGGCTGCTGCCCCAGACAGACCTGGGAAGACGAGGCCCAAGTGAGGACGGCTGCACGCGCACTGCCCCTTCAGAGTGCGTCCCCGCGAGCGGTGTGGGCAGCGGGCGGCCGTCCGTACCCCTCGCCCGAGGTCCGCAAAGGGCGTTGGGCGCTGCGCGGACGTTCCCGGTTCCCGCGCGGTCTGGGCTCCGAGAGATTAACCAGCATCTGACACCCACCGTCCGGCTCCGGGACCCCTCCATTCCCGCGGCCTCTAGCACTTGCGTCTGATTAGCAGCTAACACATCCCCACTGCTCTGGGACTCAGCCCGTCTTAATCGTGCATTTAAATGGGGTGGTCACCAAGAGGCACCCACTCCCGTGTCCTTTATTTTTATCGGGTAACTGATACACTAGCTTCATTTACAAGCCGTTTTCTGGCACAGGGCTTGCGCATTCAGGGTCACCTTAGACAAAATCTGCCCCCCTCCCATATAAATAAAAACTGAGCTGGGTAAAAGATTTGGAATTCACAGCTTCCTTCAAAACCTCATGAGACAACTGCTTCGCTGATTTCTGACACGAGAGGCTTCTGTGGAGTGACCTGAATCATCCAGAGAAACCACTTCTCGGGGAGGTGACGTGACTGCCGCGTGGCTGCCTGAAGACTTCCTTGTCATTAACATCGGGGCCAAGGCTCAGCGTCAATTCTGTGGCTTTCCCGCAGCGCAGAGTACGCTCAGTCCCGCGGAGGCGCCCTGCTTACTTCCCGCGTGTCTTGTCCTAGCTCTGGAGCTCTGAGGTGTGGGGCTAAATGGAGTTGCCGTCTGCTTCTCTGTGCACTGAGGTGTCCCCAGACAAGGCAGGTGCAGGAAGGGAACCTGGGAGGCTGAGGGCAGTGCTGTCCGGGCTGTCACCCTCGGGATCACCCCTGTCTCTCAGTTCCAGCTGCTGTGCTGCCCCGGGACGGTTCTTAGAGCGTGGCGCGGTCTCCTGTCCTGGCAAGAAGCAGAAGCGGTACAGAAGAGCTCACAGAAAGCCCCCGACTGCTTTCCAAGTGCAGGGTGACTGGGACAGTCCTGGGGTCTTGGTCCGATCATCCTTTTCCTCCACAGGTCTTGCGGGAAGGAAGGAGGCTGCAGGCAGACACAGGCTTTGGTGACACGTTCACGTCATCTTTGCTTTGCAATCCCTTCTCAAATGTTACATTATAAAGTTATTTTTTCCTTCTTCAGTTATAGCAGGTATATATTTTTTTCCTGCTTTCTTTCTTTGCGATGGCTTAGGCATTTCATTTTGATTTTTTTTTTCCTGTTTCTTTATCCAGAGACAGTCTGCCCCTCTCACAGGTAGTGGATTAGACAAAAATCCTTCTCTCATCTTTGGGCTGTTTCCACAGACCTCATTTTGAACATGAGTATGTTGATTGGGTGGCTGTGATACCATCCCTTCCCCTAAGCCTTCCCTCACCAGTACACGCCTTGGCATAAAGCTGTGCCCCAACGAGGCCTGCAAACCACCTCCACACCCAAAGCACTGAGGAGCAGGACAGTGATAAAAGTGTCAAGAACTCTCCTTCCTTCAGTCATGAACAGATGTTGCATAGCTCATGCTAAAGGCTGCCATGTAGGAATTCAAGGCAGTATTATCAAACCTGTATCATTTTCAAGGAACGTCTGATTTCATTCTTCTTTTATAAAGAATCTCTTAATTTTGGAGATTCTGGGGACAGGTCTTACTAAGTGTAACAGCTATTCTGCGGCTACAGTGCACACCAGGTGGGCTGGCAACTCATACAGGTCACGAATAGATAAGTAAAACATGAGGGGAAAATATTCTTTCAGTTGAAGCCAAGAAAGACATTTGCTAAAAATCTAATATTCACTTTTGAAAACAAAAACTAGGAATGGAATGGGACTTGCTCTGTCTGCTAAAGAGTGTATTTGTTTCCTATAGATGCCATAATAAATTACCACAAATTGGTATCTTGAAACAAGAAATTTAGTTTCTCACTCCTTAGAGGACATGAAGTGTGAATGTGAGGTGTAGTACCAGCAAAGGCCGCGTGTGCCCTCTGGTGGCTACAGAACAGAATCCTTCCTCTCTTCTAGCTTTTGATGGCTGTTTGTGTTCCTTGATTTCCATGGTTTCCCCTCTGTGCCTCTATCTTATAAGGACACCTGTCATTTTATTTAGGACCCACCTGAATCACTGGGTGATTTCATTTTGCTGTCCTTACACTAACTGCATCTGCAAAGTCCTAACTTTTCATTTATCAAAAAAAAAAAAAAAAAACCTTCACAGGCTCCAGGGATTAGGACACAGCATTCAAGATCTTTGGCGAGGCCATCTTCCAGGCCACTGCGCAGGTAAGACACATGTTGCCTTTGTTGTTGAAACTGCCAGGCTGATCCCAAACTTTATGTGCAGGCGAGAAGAAGCCAGAGGGAAAAACATGATCACAAAGGAAGAGAAACAAATTTGGAAGGCTTCTGCAACTTGATTATAAGGCTACTATACAGCTAGAACGATTAAGACAGTGTGGTACTGGCAAAAGAACGAAAACAAAAGGATATATTAAGTTCACAAATAGATGCACACATGGGATTTGCTGATGATTGAGGGGGTGAAATATAAGTGGGAAGAGAAATAATGGTGTGGAAACTGGTTGTTTCTATGGGGGGGGGACAAATGTGCTTGGCACGCTATACATGAAAATTACAACAAATTATCACAGCCTCAAAGAAAAATCAATAAGTATTGAACTTCCAGATCTGCCCTATTCAATACAATAGCCTTTAGCCACGTGTGGCTACTGGGTACTTGGAGTGTAGCTAGTCCACACTGAAATTCAGTGTTAAAAACATAATTGGGCTTCAGGGGCTCAGAATAAAGAAAAAGAATGTGAACTATCTCCTTAATAATTTTATGTTGATTACATATTGAAATGATTACATATATTTTAAACTAAGCAAAGCTGTTTCGGTATGACCACCAGAAAATTTAAACCTACATAGGGTATTTCCATTTGACAATACTTATCTGTAAGAAAACAGTGCTAGCCAAAGATCAGTAGGTAGAAGATACAAAGCAATGATCATAAAAGAATAAATTAATAATTGCATTCACTTAAAGTAAAGCCTCCTATTCTTCAGGGAAGACTACTGAGGAAATAAAAATTCAAACTACCTACTGAGAGAAAATATTCATAATATTTATCTGACATAGGGATTGTACCAAAATATTTTAAAAACTCACACAATTCTGAAAGATAATGCAATTTTTTTTAAAAAAACATAAAACACTTCAAAAGAACTTCCCCAAAGAAGATATATGAATATCTAGCAAACACATAAATGACCCTTGACCTTGCTTCTTCAGTGACTAATGCAAATTAAAAATACAAGGAAATGCCAGTACAGATCCACTTAAAGAGCTAAAATTGAAAGACTAACATAGTAAGAGTTGACAACATCATGGAAATGCTGAAGCTCACTCCAGAAGGGGAGATAAACTGCTATCACTGGAAAGTTTCTTTTGAAGATAAGCATCTTAAGTGATCCACAACCTCAAGGTATTTATCCCAGAGAAGCGTACATCTATGCACAAACTTGTAAGCAAATAGTCATGTTAGTCCCAGACTAGAAACAATGCAAATGTCAGGAATAAAATGAGCTAGCTGCTGGTATCTCCACAGAGCAGCTGAATCCAAAGAATATTGAGCTGAGCCAAAGAAATCGTATATAAAAGATGACATACTGTACAGTCACACTTCAGAAAGACAAGTTTCCATATGAAAATTTCATACAGAGTTTCAGAAAGCCCAATCTACAGGCACAAACAGCAGATGAGTGGTTTCCTTGGGTGCCTGTAGGAGCATCCTGAGGGAATAGTGCGGGGCCAGGGAATCATCTCATATTCTGACTGATGAGATACCCTGGGTCACTATTTGTCACAGCATGCTAAGGGAGAGACTTACAGTATACACATGCTGTCTCCCATAAACCTCCATGAAGTCAATTTTTTTTACTACTTTAATAGAATGAGAGGAAAAATTAACCAACTGTTTATCTTCATCCCCAGCAGTTTGAACTAGGATTTCCCTTCTCTTGGGTGCAAACTTTCTCAACACCGCTCCCCAGCACCTTAGCCGTCCATCCTTTCACCTATAACCTGCACACCGCACCGCTGAAACACAAAGCCAGGCCTTTCTTCTCACCCTGACCAAAGCCAGCAGCGTGGGGAGCAATGCACAGTTCACATTCCATGAACCAGATTTTTGGCCATAACTACCAGGGAAAACTCTTTTAGTGCATCCAGCTCAACAAGTATTTCAGTAAGTGCCTCCGTTTAATTTTCTCTAGCTGAACTGTAAGTGACACTAGGAAACCTCTGAGAACATGTAGTTTTTTTCTAAGTTCTGGCTTCAGGCCAAACCACCGTATGCTGGCCTCTGCTTTTATGAGCCTGTCAGCTTAGTGCACAGGATTCCAGCCCCCTTTCCGTCTCTTGCCACTACCTGCAGCGACTTCTCCATTCAGGTATCATTTCCTCAAGCCCCCCATGAGAACATTTTGAAAAACTGTTCCCTAAGCAAGACTGATGTCCATTTCCGTCTTCAGCAAATTGACCTTTGACCCCCAAGGTGAGGTCTGGTGCGAAGAGCTCCTTTACTGAAATATCTTACTTTATCTCATAACCTGTCTCCAGCCTCCCTGCACCATGGAACGTGCCATGAAAAATGATTATTAGCTAACTGTATACCTAGGACCACACAGTGTGTGGCAGCACCCAGCGGGTGGTGCTCCCCACCAAAAGTATGAGCTGCCCTGGGGGTTGAAGACCTGTCTTCTGGTTTTGCAATCCAGTGTATTCATGGGACTCAAATCATACACAGTGGAGAGAGGAACTTTGAAGTTTTACTACAGGAAAATTCAGTGTCCAGCTTGATACTAAAATACTACCTTAAAAATTTTTTTAAAGTCCCACTTCAGCTTTTATTAGTAAGCTACCAGCATCATTTTTCATTCCTATTTCACACAGCATGAAAAAAAAACAAAAGCAAATTGTCAATGACCAACCAACTGCCAGCCTTTGCAGCAAAGAAACCAAAGTTATTTCCAGATGTCAAATATTGATATTTATTGATTGACATTATACTTAAAATGTCATCACAAAATTCACCATTGATGGGCAAGATGACACCAGACAAATGGAGAAGTGGTGAAGTCTTTCCATAATGCAGGAGGGTCAGCTGTTTTCTGTTTGGTTTGTTTTGTTTTTGTAGCACTGGGGATAGAACCCAGGGCCTTACACGTTAGGCAAGTGTTCCACTACTGAGGTAAAAGGAAGCCCCGACCCGTGGCAGACCCCTATAATCCTAGTTACTCAGGAGGCTGAGGCAGGAGGATTCCCAGCTCAAGGTCAGCCTGGGCAACACAGGAAAACTAAAATTAAAAGGCTGTGGGTGCACGTCAGTGGTACAGCACTTGTCTAGCATGTTTGAGCACCTGGTTTCAATCCCCAGCACCATGAATGAGAGAAAAGAAAAGAAAAGAAAAGAAAAGAAAAGAAAAGAAAAGAAAAGAAAAGAAAAATAGATATATCCCACATGGTGGGTGGGGAATTGTGTCCAGTGGGCCCCAACACTGGGGGTGCCTGGAGAGACAGCACTGTCTTTATTCTCTAATTATATGTCTGCATCATTATTCTTTTGCTTCCCTCTGATTTCTGGCTCCTCCACCCACGCCCTCGTTTCTATTGCCCACGGACCCACTGTGGATCCTGCTCAGTGGAGGACTTTGGCACCTGACAAGTTAAAAGTCCCCATCATCCTGGGCTAATTTGGCATTCCTGTAGGTGATTTACTCAACTCCACAGCCTTAGAATGTTTTCACTTCCTCCTAATGAAAAATCTCTCCACCCAAACAGTTCTCTGAATCCACAGTGACCCCAAGTCCTCCAAAGCCAGGAACTGGCTACTGTAGAAACCTCTAACTCCAAACTCCCCACCTCTGGCCATAATTTCCTGCCCCTCCAGTACACTCTCTCACTGGCAGGATCTTTACTGACCAGAACGAGACACCCAGCCCATCCTGTCTCCTTCACTCTATGGGTGCCCTTCTTGTTTCTGTTCTTTCCCTGCCAGCCTGGACTGCATGCTTATTCCTGTAATCATTCATCTCTGGCCTCATGTCACGACATACCATTCTTGCACAGAACCAAGCTCCAAGGCACAGGCCAAGTCAATTAGTAAACTTAGAAGGAATAGTTTAGAAAAGCTGTATTTTTAAGCATCATAGTAATAATTGATCTGTGCAAGAATCATCAGAGGATGCTGAAACTAGTACATTGGAGAACGGGATATTTTCATAGTTCATATGGTCTCTCAAAGGAGCTCTCTTTGCAAGTTGTAACAAAGTTACAAGGAGGTGGGACAGTAACTTTATGGTGAAAAAGCCCAGCAGATATTACAGGGATGAAAGTTAATATCTCCACACTTTGGAGAGCAGGAAATCTCAAACTATCTGTATCTTCACAAGAACATAATTACAAAGTCACAGAAAGGTGAAAATAGTAACTTTACAGTGAACAGACATAGCAGAGTCTCCCTTAAACGTGCTGTTATGGCTTGTGTCTGGATGTCTCCTCAAAGCCTCACACAGTCACGGGGCAGTCTCTAGAGTTTATGATTGATCCATGGTCCAATGCTGGGACTATGGGTGTGAGGGCTACATCCACCTTGGAATGGGCAGCTTGCGTACAATCTAAGGGGGAGAAAGAGGCCTGCTTTTCCAGCTGCTGCTTCTCCCTTTTGCTCTTGATGCTTTTGCTATTTTCCACCGCCATGAACTGTTGCCCTCTGCCATGTGCCATGCTGCCTTGGAGCCAGCCGAATATGGACTGAAACTTCCATGAACTGTAAGCTAAATAAACCTTTTCTCCCTTTAATTCTGGGTATTGGGTATTTTGTCTCAGCAATGAGAGAAAAGTAACCAAGACATATGTGGTTATAATTAGAGGCATCACCACCCTGGAGCGCACATCCAAAGGCTGTAAGACTAGTGAGTGAAAGAAAAGCCGGTACACGCATGTTCACTGCCACACGATACACAACAGGAGAGATCCAGGGTCGAGCTAAGAGGTGACCGAGATGAACAGAGATGGCAAATGCAGTACACAGATGAAAGGAAATGTTATTTTGTCTTTTAAAAAAATGGAATCTTGCCATTTGTGATGGACTTGGAGAACACTATGTTACGTGAAATAAGCCAGGTGCAGAAAGACAGATACCCTATAACTTCACTCATATGTGAAGTGTAAAAAAGTCAAACTCATGAGCGGAGTCTAATCTGGTGGTTACCAGGGAGCTATCGGGTATGAGATTGGGAAGATACATTCACCAAAAGACAAAGATTTTAGTAGTTCTGGAGGAGTAACTTCCAGAATCATAGTGTACATGACAGTGAGTACAGGTGGTGGATTACAGACCTGAAAACTGCCAAGAGCACTTTTCAAAGTATTCTCACCACACACAGGTGACATGCAGTAAGGCCTATGTTAAGTATCTTAATATAGGCATTCCATAAAACACATACATCAAAGTGTCAAAGTGCACACAATATTTTTATGTTTTTGTTTTGGGTTCTTCCCCCTCTGATGGTACTAGGGATTGAACACAGGGCCTTCACACTGAGCTACATCCCCAGGTTCCCTCTACGCTTTCCTCAGACCTTTTGCTTTGTTTTGTTTTATTTTGTTTTTGAGACAGGGGCTGAATTGTCCAGGCTTAATTCAAACTTATGATCTTTCTGCTCAGCCTTCCTGAGTGCTGAGATTACAGGAATACACTACCACACCTAGCTATGATTCTGTCAATTTGAAAAATAAATATATAATAAAATACCCTAACAGTGACTTAACTCCCCTCAGTAATACGCTTTTTAAAAAAGCGTACCAGTAATGGCACAGCTGGACAATACCGAGAAAGACGTAATATCACTTACGCAGGGTCCCACCAAACACACAGGACTCTAATCCCAAAATGATGGAATAGTCAGATAAGCCAAACTCCAGAGATGTTCGAAAAACAGACTACCTTCAAAGGGATCAACATTATGAAGAGAAAGAAAAACTAAGATTCCAGAGTAAAGAAGATCAAAAATACTAAACTGAATGCCACATTTCATCTCAAAATGCTTCCTGCCTCTTTGTTCAATGCTGTAAAGACATGGAAACAACTGGACAAGCTGGAAAAGGGACTAAACAACACCACCGGATCAGTGTTCAATTTCCAGATTATAATAACTATACTGTGGTTGTGCAGGAACTGTTGTTGCTGCTATGAGATAAATGCTAAAATATTTAAGTTTAAACAATCAGAAGTCTAACTTACCCTCAACCAGTTCACCAAAATGAACAGATATTATTTTATTACCAAGTCTAAGTGAAGGGTGAGAGAGTTCATTGCATTATCCTTCCTGCTTTTCATTTTGAAAACTTTCAAAGCCACAGAAAAGTTTAAAAAACAATGTAAAAAACAGAAAACTCCAGGTCTGATTAAACCATCTGATTAAGGTGTTCTTTAACTGTGCCAAACGATTCTAAAGGGCTCAGAATTCAACAGTGTTTCCCCAACAAATCCAAACAGGGAATCCCTGACCCCAGTTGGTGGCATCTGTGAGGCTGAGCCCTATGAGAGAGGACAGTCCTCATGATAAGCTGTGTGTCTGTTACACAGGGACCCACAGAGCCAGCTTCGTCGCTCCACCACCATCCACAAACCGGAAAGCGACCCCACCAGACTGCAAACCGGGCAGCATGCTGGCCCTGTACCTCCCGGCCCCCAAACTGTGAGAGGCATTTTCATCATTTAGCCACCAGTCCTCTTACTGCTCACAGCATCCTGAGCTGACATAGCGCAGGTGAGGAAACAGATTTGGGAGGTTCAGGAACCTTTTGAATGTCTCTCAAATTAAGTGATCAAATGAACAGTCTCTTTCTAAGCCAGGTACAGTCACACAGGCCTGAAATCCCAGCACTCTGGGAAGCTGAGGCAGGAAGGTTGCAACTTCAAGACCAGCCTGCGCTACTTAGCAAGATCTGTATCAAAACAAAAGTGAAAAAGCTGGGGCTGTAGTTCAGCAATGGGGTGCTGCATGCGTAAGACTCTGGGATCCATCCCCAGCAGCACAAACAAAACCAAACCTCTTCTGATTCCAGCGTCTTTGCTATGCTGCGCCCATACAATCACGAACACAACATGGGCATAATGGTAAAGATGGAAACAGAAACCGAAAGGGAGCCTGGTGATTTTGACTATGAGGTTTGAGTGACTCCACAATGCATTGCATTAACTAAGGTTGAAAGAGGATTCACACTGGAATCAAAAATATTACAGAGTAGGGTAAAAGCCTCTATAAGTTCAATTTTGTCAGGAAGTTTTAGCAAGCATTATTGTGCTTCTATTATTGTTCTAACTAAGGTTTTATTAATATCTGTAAAAAAATTATTCCGTTTATAGGTCACCTTCAAGGTACTATGCCCTTTTCTCTATGAAAATCTTCCTACTATCTTGCAGTAGCTTTCCTGTTCTGCCCATCAGGGGACTTACTGCAGGGAGAAAAACACCTTCTATAGAAAAAAGCTTACTGATGATGGAAGGATATAGAGAGATTCTAAAGGGCCACACTGCTCCCTCACCCGCTGAGAGATGTACAATGTTTGGAACACACAGCAAACACAGAGGTCACTGCCACAAGCAGCACCTCTGAGACATGATCTGGTAGACTCTTGTCCTATTGTGATTTTCAGAGCTACTGACAGATTTATTTTACTGTGGTGTGCCATCACAACCACTGATCTTTTAGGTAGAGAGAGTAATAAAATTCCACAAGGAAATTAAATACTCTCGGTGTCTGGATCACATAGTTCTTTCCCTTTGTGAAAGCAATTAAAAAGGTAAGAAGATCTAAGTGTATATTGGTAGCATTCCAGGAAGGTTTCAAAAGCTCAGGTAGTAACAGCATCACAGAATTCAACATTGAAGAGCACCTGCTCCCAGGCAGGTAACTTAATATTCCTATGTTGCAGATGAGGCTGTCAGGACTCAGAGAGATGAACAGCAAGAAACAGATAGAGGGGTGACAGTAACTAGAGATGGGGTGAGTGACCCACCCTTCCTAGTTCAAGCAGATCTGGAATTTTGAACCAGAATTGCAGAATCACCCAAAGAACTTTTTAAAGACCTATATGCCAAAGATAAACCTCAGACTGGGATTTGCAGATCACAGATCTGATAAAGGGCTTCGATCCAGATGAAGAATCCTTGGAACAACAGAAGCTCAAACAATCCAGTTTACAAATGAGCAAAAGATAGAATAAGCGGAACATTTGCCAAAGGAGATGCAGAAGTGGCAATGCGAGCACATGAAAAGATGATCAACAAAACTCACGTTTGGGAAAATACATATTAACACAACAAGATACTACTCTGCACGGATCGGGGTGGCTGACATCCAAATTCCAGCAACACCCAGTGCAAGCAGGGACGCAAAGTAAAAATGGATCACTGGTGGTGAGACCACAGACTAGTGAAGCCCCCTTACAAGAAGACAATTTGGCAGCCTGCTACAAATCTGAACAGCTTCCTCACAGTATCCAGCAACTGTACTCTTTGTAATCTGCCTGCCTGCTTCGAAGGCCCCTGGCACAGATCAGCAGAAAACTGGGTGCTAAGCCAACCACACTGCACCCTCCCCTCCTCAAATGACAGTGGTGGTCAGACCTTAAGACAAAACAGAGGCCTACAGTGCCCCAGGACCAGAGTGCTGTGGCTCAGAGGGTGTCACCATCAATAGGCCTTGCCTCTCACAGGCAGATGGATGCACAGGTCATAGAGGGGGCCCAGCTCCGAGACTCCAGCAGCAGGCAGCATGCCATGGTTTGGAAAGGCAGAGGGAAGAGGCGATCACAGTGATGCTCTGAGGAGAGCAGGGAAGTGGGACGGAGTTAGGCCTAGAGGGTTCTGCTGCTTCCCACTACAGGTAAAGCTTTCCCATGTGTGGATACGGGGGGGAGAGCTCACTAGCTGAATACAGGACTGAAGGGCGCGCTATCAACAGGACTGTAAGGATGCTTTCACTTATGTGTCTTTGTAACAGCTTGGGTTTTTCTTTTATTGTTGTTTTTCCCTCTTTCTCCTCTTTTCTTGTCCCTCTTTTCTTGTTCTTTCATAGCCCCTCTTCCTTTCCTGTAGCACGTATAGGAGGTGCCCACACATATGCAAAGGAAAATAAGAAGTAACTAGTGCTTTGATCTAAACAGTACATTTGACAGGCCAGTTTGGGTGGCCCTCCCCAAAACTATACATAGCGGATCCAAACTCAAGCTAACTACAAACTTATTGGCAGGTTTGGACATTTTCACAACTCCCCCAACCTCCCTCTGCATCCCTTCTCCAGTCCCACAAGTACTCCCTCACATCCCCTCAGCACTAGCCCTCGGCTCACTGTGTGGTGATACCTATTAATATTTCCCTTCTCACTGATTTACCCCCTTCTCTCGCCTTTGAGCCATCCCTGCCCCCACCACATCCCAGTCTACCCATTAGGAGCCGTAGAATACGGGCTGTGTGGGCATCGATAATAGTGTGCAATTGTTAAACAGGTTTTAACGTACATAACTGATATATGCTTGGATCTGTAAACATTGCTATAATGGGTACAGACTCTCTGTTTGCAACACAGGGACCAAAACTGATCCTGTTAAACTGAGTAGGTTGAAAAGACAGCTAAATACCAATATGCAACCAAAGTAAGAGCCTACCAAGAGGAAGTGAACACTAACTAAAGAGATTGCCACACAAGCAGCAGTCTCTACTCTAATTGATCATCAGCCCTCACCACACAGAAACACAAGAAAACAAGGCAAGAAAATGCTCCCCCCACCAAACTACTAAGTCCCACAGTGCTGACCCACTGGGCACTGAGAGGGAAGAAATAAAAAACCAAACACTTGAATTATACAAGATGACAAAAAAGGAAGCAACCACCACAACAAAAAACAGAGTTCAAAGATGATGTAACTAAACAGATAACAAACTTAACAAAAATAAAGATAAGTGAGCATAAGACCAAAAGAGCTCAGCTACCTAAAACAGTATAAAATACGAACAGCCAGCTTAGCAAAAAAAAAAAAAAAAAAAAAAAAAAAAAAAAAAAAAAAAAAAAAAAAAAAAAAAAAAAAAAAAAAAAAAAAAAAAAAAAAAAAAAAAAAAAAAAAAAAGCATCCATAAAATGATGCCAAATATAAATCTAGGTGATATTTTGAAATTCTATTCAAAGTATGGACAACAGAAACGACTAATGTGAGGAAAAAGCCAGAACTAGAAGACAGGGCTGATACAGGGGACCATATACTCAGATATATCTTAAAAACAGTAAGAGATCATAGGAAATGATCTAACAGCTGCTAAGTGATGCAGAGATCCTCTAAGAATAAACGGAATGAGTGAAGAACTAGAAGATACCATGAATGGCATTTTAAAAATCTGTTTATAGAAATCATAGCAGAAAATTTCCATGTATGGGGAAAGAATTCAATGCAGAGATAAGTAAGACATATAAAAACCCAAATACCACAACCAGAAAAGAACTTCTGTATGACATACCATAGACAAAATCCCAGAAATCCAACACAAGGATAGAATTTTAAAAGCAGAAAAAAATCATCTATAAAGATAAAACTATTTGAATTTTACAGATTTCTCAATACAAATTTAAAAGGCCAGAAGAGGACAGAAAGAAGTTCTTCAAGCCCACAAGCAAAGCAGATTTCAACCATGATTATTATATCCTGCAAAATTATCTTTCAAAATCGATGGAGAAATTAGACTTGCCATGACAGCACCTTAAGAAATTCATGACTACCAAACCAGCACCCCAAAAAGGTACTCCAGGATATCCTAGACAGAGGCAATGAAGACATCACAGCCAAAGGGCCCTCTGGAATGAACACAGCAGAGAGGGTAAGCAGTTATGCCAAAGGGAAAAATAAAGGAATCAGTAACAGAGAAACAACACAGTGGCAGAAATCAGTCACTACTTTTCAGTAATAACTCAATTCAATGGTTTCAACTCTCCAGTAAAGAGACTCAGATAGGCAGAATAGATAAACACACAAACCCCAGAGGTATGATGCACATGAGAAACATAATCTTTAAAGAAGCCCATAGATTAAAAATCAGAGGATGGAAAACATTTCTTCATGAAGCAGAAACCTAAAAGCAAGCACGAGTGGCTATCCAATTTTCAGTGGATTTTAAGATAAAATTGATCAGATGAGGCAAAGACGGTCACTCCCTGAAAGTAAAGGAAAAAATTCAACAGGAGAAAGTAACAATTATAAAGATATATGCACCAAACATTGATACAGCCAACTTAATCAAACAAATACTACAGGACATAAAAGGTCAGATAAACAACACAGTCCTAGTGAGGGACCCCAACATCCCACACAAGTGGATCAACTAGACAAAACAAAAATCAATCAAGAAATATGAGTTGAGCCATAAGCAATATGAGTTGAGCTACACCTTTAAAAAAAGTGAATTTAATAAACACCTATAGAGTGTTCAACCTAACAAAACCAGAATATTCATTCCTTTCAGTAGCACATGTAACTTTCTCCAAAACAGACCACCCACTAGGCCATAAATTTTGTCTAAATAAATACAAAAGCATAGAGATAATCCCATGTATACTGTCAAATCATAGTGGAATGACACTAGAAATCAGTGGTAGAAGAAACCACAGAAACAATGTAAACACCAGAGGATTAAATAATACATTTCTGAATAATCAATGGGTCACAGAAGAAATCAAACATTTCCCAGCATAAAGAATAATGCCAGTGCAACACACCAGAGCCTATAAGGCACAATGAAAGTAGTTCTAAGTCCATAGCTGTGAACAAACACATCGGAAAAGCAGAGGAATCCAAATAAATAAGCTAATTATACACCTCAAGGTTCTGGAAAAACAAGAACAACACAAATCCAAAACTAGTATAAGAAAGGAAATTATAAAGATCAGAGTGGAAACCAATTAAATTGGGACAAAAATACAAAGAATTAATGACGAGCTGGTTCTTTGAAAGGATAAACAAAATAGGCAAACCCTGAACCACATCAATGCCATTAGAAACAAAAATGGTGAAATCACAATTGACATCCCTGAAATCCACAAGATTAGAAGTAACTTTGCTCTAACATATTGGATTATAAACCTGTTATTATAAACCTGTTCTCCAATATATTGGACAACTCAAAAGAAATGGGACTTCTAGGAGGATGGCAGAGTGGTGAGAGCAGAGAAAGAGCCTCTCCAAGATCTGGTATCCAGACATTGAAATGTAGCAATGTGAGGAAGAGAAGAAGGAGGGAAGTGGGTCCCCAGGACTCAGGAAGGATCTGAAGTGAGAGTTGAAGCCATGGGGAGAACAAAGAGAAAGTTTAATAAAGAAGAAGTGGGTGGCAGGCAGCACCTTCTCCCTGAGCCAAGCCTGGCCTGTGTGGGAGGAGGCAACTCACACCTGCAGACACAAGGTGACTGCCGGCCATGGCAGGGGCCTCCATACAGAGACGAAACCGTGGAAGGGAGCAGTGGCTGTGGAGGACTGCAGGGGCTGGTGAGGGATGTGGGAGTTCTAACAGCCCATAGGAGAGAAATGGACAGATTTCTAGACACACGTGAATTATCAAAACTGAGCCAAGAAAAAGATATCAAAATAATAAATAGTCCAGTAAAAGGAAACAATACTGAGGCAGCAAAAAAAAAAAAAAAAAAAAAATCTACCAATTAAGAAATGCCCAGGATCCGATGGGTTCAATGCTGAATGCTACAAGAACTTCAGGAAAGATCTAATGCCCATATTCCACAAAAAACTCAATGAAATTGAAATGGAAGGAATACTACCAAACTCACTCCTGGAAGCTAGCATTATCGTGACACTAAAACCAGACAAGGACTGAACAAAGAAAGAAAACTGCAAGCCAATCATCTTAATGAACATAGATGCAAAAATCCTCAAAAAGGATGCTGGTAGACAGCATATAACAAATCATTTAAAAGATCATACATCAGGACCAAGACCAAGCTGATTTCATTCCAGGGATGCAAAGAACGGTTCAACCTACATTAAATCAGTAAATATAATACACCACATAAGCAGAAACAAGGACAAAAACTGCATGATTATCTCAATAGACACAGAAAACAGCCATTCACAAAATTCAACATAATTCATGATTTAAAAAAAATACTCTGAATAAAACAGGCACAGAAGGACTTTATCACAATCTGATAAAAGCCATTTATGACAAACCTACTGCCAAAATCATAATACCTGGGAGAAACTCAAAGCTCTTACCTGAAAATCAGAAACAAAGCCAGGTTTTCTATTCTCATTACTCTGGTTTAATATAGCTAAAGCCATCAGGAAAGGAAAGAAATAAAAGGGATCTACGTAGGAAAGGACAAAGTCAGATGATCCTTATTTTCAGGTGACACAGTCCTCCACACAGAACACACACACACACACACACACACATACACACACACACACACATTCACAAAGACTCCCAGAACTAATAAAAACTTTAGCAAAGGAACCAGATACAAAATCAATGTGAAAAAAAATCAATAGTGTTCCTGTACCCTCACAATGAACACATAGAGAAAGAAATCAAGAAAACAATATCACTCATAATAGTTTTTAGGTATTAATGGTGATTAAGAAAGTGAAAGACCTCTACCATGGAAACTACACCTGTAACCCAGCACTCAGGGGACTAAGGCAGGAGGACTGCTGTGAGTTTGAGGCCCGCCTAGGCTACAAAGTGAGTTCAAGGCCAGCCTGAACTGCATAGTGAAACCCTGTCTCAAAAAGGCAAAAATAAAAAAAAAAGAAAGGAAAGGAAAGGAAAGGAAAGGAAAGAAAAGAAAAGAAAAGAAAAGAAAAGAAAAGAAAAGAAAAGAAAAGAAAAGAAAAGAAAACTACAGTTCTCTAAAAAAGAAGTCACCAGAAAATAGAAAGACATCCCCTGTTCTTGGACAGGCAAAACCAATTTGTCAACTTCGCCATATTATCAAAACTGATGCATATATCTAATGCAATTCAATCAAAATACAAATAGCACTTCTCATAGAAAAAAAAATCCTAAAATTTATATGGAACTAGAAGGTACCCAAGAACAATCTTGCACAACAAGAGCAAAGAGGAACATCACAATCCTGGATCTCAAGCCACACGACAAAGCTGCAGTGACGAAAACAGCATGGTCCTGGAACAAAGAATCAGTGCAACATAACAGAGGTTGCAGAAACAAACACAGGCACATTTAGCTGTCTGCTCTTTGACAAACAGGCCATAACATACACTAGAGAAAAGACAGCCTCTTTACAAATGGTGCTAGTGCTGGGATATAGCTCAGTTGCACAAGCACCTGCCTGACAAGGTCCTGAGTTTGATTCCCAGTATCAAAAAAAAAAAAAAAAAAAAATGAAGAGTGCTGGGAAAACTGGCTATCCACATGCAGAAGACTGAATCTAGTGCATATCTGTCAGCATGCACTGGAGTAATATCAAATCAAAGATCTAGATATTAAAGGAAAACAAGCTAGGTAAAAACCCTTGACTACATAAGCATAGGCAGACTTTCTCAACAGAACTCCAGTAACTCACAATAGCTAACTCTTGGAAGCAGTCAGTATGTCTATCAAGCGATGAAAGGATAATGAAAATATAGTACACAGCAAGAAGGATAAATCTGAGTCACTGGGAAGAAAATAGATACACCTTTAGATCATAACCTTAGTAAAATAAATCAATACATAAGTTTAAATATTATATAATTTATCTTATATGAAAAACCCAAAGTATAAATAATTTAAAGAGCAAAATAAAAGATAATAAGAAAGAGACCTTTTGCAAACGGGAAGGGGAACTACTAGAGATGGGAAAATATATTTGGGGAAATATCAAATAAAATGTAGTATTACATACACCATCTTCCCATGATGAATATACTCATTATGCATCACAAACGCATACTAGTAAAAAGAAAATTTTAAAAGGCTAAGGATACAGCTCAGTGTGAAGCCCCAGGGTTCAGCCCTATATCCCAAAACCTGGGGAGTAGCCACAAAGTCTTCTGATGGATGAGTGAAGAAACTATGGTATGAGGTGTGCCTGAAAAATAGTGTCTAGGTTTTTTAAAATTTAAGGTGGTTCAACCCTATATCCCAACACCTGGGGAGTAGCCACAAAGTCTTCTGATGGGTGAATGAAGAAACTATGGTATGAGGTGTGCCTGAAAAATAGTGTCTAGGTTTCTTAAAATTTATCACAGTAAAAGACACACAGCCATTAATTAACATCAAGATATTCACCCTTACTTTAAAGACACTTGTCCCATTGTCATTGCCCCTTTCTGAGGCAGTTCTGGAAGTGCTCTTTCATGAGTGTCTTGAGTTGCACTGTCATGGCTTCCTTGATGCCCTGAATGGATTCAAATGCTTACATCCATGGTCGTTTGACTTTAGGGAAGAGCCACAAGTTGCACAGTACCATATCTGGTGAACAGGATGGATAAGAACACACCATTGTGTTTTCATGAGCTTGCCTTCCCATTGGATGACACACAGAAGCAGCACTCACTGTTTGTTTTAACCACCCTTCATGAAGCTATGAAAGGGAATTTGCAGAATTGCTTTAGAAAGTGGCAAGAAAGATGGGATAAGTATGTTTGAAGAAAGAGGGAGTATTGTAGGGGAGATGACAGCTCTATGTCTTTTACTATAATGTATTTTTAATTTTAAACATTAACCGTATATTTTTACTGCATTTCATGTATTCATGATTTGGAAAATTACTCAGGATCAAAAGGAATGAGCTGGAAATTCATGCAACCACATGGAAGAACCATAGTGAACACTGCAAAGTAAAAAGAGCTATTTGAAATGACTACATACTGTTTTTTTTTTTGTTTTTTTTTTTTTGTTTTTTTTTTTATTTTAGAAACATAAAAGTACAAAAACATATTGACAAACAGACACCAATTATCATAGAAAATAGTACAATCACAACTAATCTATAGACAAGGTGATATGGTCTCAACAGTAGTTATTGTTTTATCCATTGATATCTTCGAATTGTAGATGTATGGACCCATATACAGACATGCAAATTTAGTCAGACAGTTGTGTGTTCTCCCTCATGTAACATTTGGAAAAGGAATGCTATAAAGATGAAAGACAGCGCAAATTCACCAAGTGTTAGGGAGACAAGATGATAGATAACGTATACATAGGGATTTGTTTTTGGGTCAGTGAAATTATTCTTATGATAACTTTGTGGTGAAAACATAACATTATGCATTTTTTAAAAAGACACAGAGTTGTATTGCACAAAGAATAAATATTAATGCACACAAATGTTTTGACTCAGATTTAAAATGGCCCCAAAGCCTCATGTGTTTGGAAGGGGATGGGACCACAGGGTTGTTCTGGCTGACTGGCAGTTGGGAGAGGGGGTTGGTGGAAGAGGTGGGACACTGTGTGTATGTGTGACCTAAAAGGGTGCATCTCCCTTCCCGCCTCCTCCCCTCACTCTTTGTTTCCTGTTCACCATGCAGCGAGCAGCTATTCTTCCACCATATCCCTGTGCTGTGCCATCCTGCCCTGGAGCCAGCCAGCCATGTAGGGACTGAGACCACTGAAATGTGAGCCTCCTGTAAATTGTGCATGTTGGACACCAGGCCCCAGTGATGAGAAAGTGACTCCAACCACAAATTTTTAAAAATCCAACCAAGAGGTCACAGGATCCCAGAGTGTGACAGAAGTATCTAACAGGTATTGCTAACACATGGGAGGCAGTCAGAGGAAAAAGGTGCTGACTTAAAAGGCAAAGGGTATTGTGCTTGAAGTAATCATTGCACCCTGGTTGGCAAAGTTGCTTCCCAAGGGAGTTCAAATTAACAGTTCTCAAATCACTGTCCACGCACTCTGAGAATGTACAAATAAGTAAACAAATAAGTAAACAATGCTCAGAAACAACAAAATAATGGTGTATGTCAAAGGAACATGGAAACCAACTGGAAGGAGCTCCGAAGGAGCAAAACTGGAACAACCTGAGTGTCGGTGATTTTCTCTTTGCTGAGACTCAGTGGCCTGACACCCACAACTTCAAAGGAGGAGAGGTTTATTTAGCTCCAAGGCAAGGTGGCGTGGCAGAGGAGGTTTGCTTATGACACAGCAGTGGGAAGCAGAGAGATCAAGCAAGGAGGGGACAGACAGACCCATCTCCTTGACCAGGCTCCACTTTCCAACATCACGGTTAGCTATAAGCTCTTTAGTGTACTTTAGTATTGTTACACATTCACACAATCTTTTCCTCAAAAGAGCCACTGAATATTTATAATTATTCATCTATAATTTATTCTAAAATATCTCCAAAAGAAATTTAAGGCAACTGTCTAACTGAGATAGTCATTATGCTATGAAATTTAGAGAGCTAGTGCTCAACCACTGCACAAATTTTCTCTACAAATTGCCTAATAGGTTTCTGATGGTATGTTTTTACTGAAGTCTCTATTTCCATCAATTTCCAATGATTCAATTATACCCAAGCCCCTAATTTGTCCAAATGTCTTTTGCTGTTATCTCAAATTAAAATGCACATATATTTTTAATCTCTAGATTACTTTTCCATGAACACAGCAATGCTCAAGATTAATTAGTGTTTAATGCTTGGGTGCCCTCTACATCACCATGCTCCCTGCAAAACAGTTGGAGAAGTGAAGGAAAGTGTCCCAGCACTCCAGGAAGCTGAAGCAGGAAGACTGTAGGTTTGAGCCTGGACTAGGCAATTTAGCAAGTCAGAGAGAAACTGTCTAGAAATTAAACATTATTAAAAGGCTGGGGGGGTAGCTCAGCAGGAAAGCCCTGGGTTCAATCCCCTGTATGAAGCAGAAGAAGAAGGGGGAGGGGAAGGGGGGAGGAAGAGGAGGAGAAGAAGAAGAAGAAAAAGATTCAAAATATAATTTTGCAGTTCAAGATTTCCAAGTTGAATCATTTTGCTCAAGCTTCTCAATACAAACTATATTAATGAAACTCAGCATTATTTGAAGTTAGATCTGTAAGCACTCAAACGAAAAGCGAAAGTTAAGGTGAAGGTTTCATTTCCTGCAAATTCCCAACGATAAGGGGAGGAAGAGCGATCAGGGCAAAGGCGAGGGAAGGAACAGGAGAGAAGCGGTTTCTAGGAGGAAAATATAGAAGGAGACGCCAGCCATTCGAAGGGCAGGAGGGGGGTGGACAGCAGCCCACATGACAAGGCTGACCCGGCCCTCACCGGCCCTCACCGTCTCAGTCCCAACTGTACGGTGCTAAAGAAGTAAGCTCCGCAACCGTGCAGGCACATCCATACATGCAGCCGCTGACTCCAAAGTGCCCCCCTTTTGAAATGAGGTTAGGTATTTACAACAGTCTCTTCAGTGGGTAACGCTTTGCTCTATGGGGGAATCTTCCCCATGTTTGCTGAATTTATTACATATTGGGTATGCTTCCTAATAGTCTCAATTTTCTGGTCTTACTAATATGTGCACAGACTCACACATAAGCCCCTAAAGAAAGGACTTTGCAGAGGTCCTCCAATACCAGAGTGTCATTAATTTTGATAGAAGGATAAACAGATGCCTTGCCGCACCTTAGGAAAGCAAGAAGACAAGGAAATGTAAAGAAATCAAAACTCCCAAGCGCATAGCAGTGTCCCTTTGGAGTCTCAGCACCTCAAAGACTCCAACTTACGGTTCTTCACCACTTTTCTTTATTATAATTTTATGCTATAACCAAAGCAGAGTTCCTTTGAGAAGTTAATTATTTAACTACATACAGTTATTTCATAAACCATTAACTTTGGAAATTTATCTCTTTTGAATACTCCATCTAAAATTAACTGTTACCCCTGTGAGTGTTCCAAGTATGTTGGAATAAACTGCATTAAATCTTTTGAACTATATTTTTAAAATCTCAGATCTCTGTAGTCTCCTGATGAAAGTCTTCTATCTTATTAGTGGTTCCAGCTGCAAGGAAAAACTTGTCCGTCGAAACTCAAGCTGTACACTGAATTTGATTCTGTTTTTTTGTTTGTAAACTGTAACTCAAAGTCAGTAAGGAAAGAAAAGACGTGCAGCAAAGATGAGGGAGGGTATGGAGGGATGGAGCCAGGGAGAGACAGAGAGAAAACAAACTTTAAAACAGACCAGTATTAGGAGGAAGAAGTGAAGAGAAAATTAAAATTCACTATGGAGTGGTAACTTTAGGACACCGTTGTAATTTGAGCTGCACCTTTCTCTACAGTGAAATACATAAAAGAGAATATTCCCTGAGATGCTGATGTCTGGCTACAAAAGAAGAAAATCTGGATAAACTAGCTTCAATTCTGGACAAACAGCTACTGGTGTTCTTTGGCCCACTTTTGGGGTGCCAGCTTTTGGAAGCTATAAGTCTCCAAAGCAGGAGTCCTTTACAAATGCACATTATATCCATGTTGAGACAACACCATCCACAGTGTTGCATTTTTTTCTTATTATAAGAACATGTGTTTGTTACAGACATTTAGGACAAACAGGAAAACATCTTAAATAATAAAATATCCTCTCACCAGGTATGGTGCTACACTCCTGTAAGCCCAGAGCTCTGAGAGACTGAGGCAGGAGGACCATAAATTCAAGTCCAGCCTGGACTGCTTACCAAGACCCTGGCTCAAAACAAAAAATAAATAAATAGTTTAGGATACAGTTCAGTGTGAAGGCCTTGGGTTCATTCATCTAATTTTTAGAAATTAAAAAATAAATACACTACCCAATTATAATTATTAATTTGTCTTCCATTTTTCTACCCCCATTTTTTATGTAATTGAAGTAATCTGGAACTGATATGGTTTGATTCTGGTCTTGGCCCAAACAAACATATTCCCATATGTTTACTGTAAACATCTTATTCCTATGTGTTTAAGTAACTTCCTGCTGATGTTGTTCATACAGATTCCATAATAAACCACTACATAATGATACCACAATTAAAAACACCATTCTTCAATGACCAGACTTCCATATTGTCGATTTTTATATTTACAAATGATACAATGAACACCTTGACAAATAAATCTTTTTTAAAAAATTATTTCCCTAGGTGAGCAAGGAATTTTTAAGTTTGATACAAACTCAGAAAACCATGAAAGACGGAAATGATAAATTCCACCACATAACACAATCAAATTTTCTGCATGACAAAAATACCCTAAATAAAACCAAAAGACAATAGGCTGAGGCTTGAGGGGAATGAGTTGTTACTTGGGATAAAGGCCTAATGTCCTCAACCTAGAGAACAGTCCTGCAGAACTGTAAAGGAGAGGCCAACAACTCAGTAGATGAATGAATGAAGCTTATGAAGAGATAAAGCTCATGTAGTGAGGGATAAAGAAATAGCTCTTAAAATCTATTGGAAATGTTCATCATAAAGGAAATGCACACTAAAGCTATGCTGAGATTCTTTTTCATTTATCAGATTGGCAAAGATCCAAACCTTTTAACACATACAGTACTGTCATGGGTTTGGAGAAAGGCATTCTCTCTTGCATGTATTGTTAGAGGGAGCCTTTGGAAGTCCACTGGGCAGTAACTATCTAAAAGGTGAATGTACCTTCTTTGTTTATGAATATGTTTATGAATATGAATATAAACAGTTCTATGTTTAAGAATATACCTGTAGATAAACTAACATGCACAACATGACATTTGTACAAGATGCGGTAACAAAGCATTATTTATAATAGTAAATGTCCAATAATGGAAAACATAGTACAATATACATCCATACCATAGCATAAGATGTAGCTGTTAAAAGAAGAAGTTCTTCGTGCACAGACATGTAACAATCTCCAAAATACTTACTATGTAAAAAAACTAAAGTCCAGTTTACATAGCAAGTCATCATTTGTGATGTGTAAGAAACGGGACGGTACACACACACATGTACGCATGCACATACACAGGGATTTGGATAAATGATATCTGTCACACTCTAGATTTCCCCCTAAAGCCTCATGTGGTCACAGGTGGGACTTTTTGAGAGGTGGAGGGATCTAGAGTGTGATGCTAGGATCAAGGATGTGATGTAGGATCAAGGGCCTGAGTGTTACCCGCCTTTAGGGTAGGTAGCCCAGATAAACTATGAAACAGAAAGGGCTGCTGCATTTGCTTATTGCTTGTTGCTTGCTGTGTGCTGCTCGCTGCCTTCTCTGCAGTACCTTTCTGCCATGCCACGCCGTGTTGGAGCCAACCAACTATGGACTGAAACCTCAACAAACTATGAGCCAAATAAACATTTCCTCCCTTAACTTTGGGTATTGGGTATTTTATCTTAGCAACAGGAAAAATAAATTAAATTAAATTTTGAGGAGAAACATATCAAAGCAGTCTAGGGTTCATGATGACAAGCACATTTGTGAAGAATGCTGAGAGCAAACTCGCTTACAGAAGCAAAATGGCCAAAATGTCCATCTATAAGAAAATCCAGAGTGGCACATACAGCATTCTTTATGCCAACACAAATGGATGGAATTGTAGTCAGGTTCAAAAGAAAAGTAAACCTTCAACTTATATCACCTAATTCAGCTGTTAAAGTTGAACAAGTGAAACTAAATATAACAAATGCTAGGTAAAACTTAACAGGATGATGAACATGAAAATCTCCATTGTAATAAAACACCTACAAGGAAATGCACAAGGAATGGCTTAGAGGGGGTCTCACAAAGCTAACTGTAACAGACACTAAAGTACTTGCTATGGCCAGGTGTGGTGGTGCACACTTATAATTCCAGCTCCTTGGGCAGCTAAGGCAGGAGAATCACAGCCTGGAAACAGAGCAAAGCACTGTCTCACAATAAAAGTAAAAAAAGGAGGCTGGGGAAGTAGTTCAGTGGTAGAACATGAGGCCCTGGGTTCAATCTCCAGGACTGCCAAAGGAAAAACAAAATATTTGCTATGGTCTGGACCTGGCTTGAGTGTGACCCCTAAAGGTTCACGTACAAGAAGTGGCAATGTTGAGGGTGTAGAACCTGAAAGATGTGTGGCCTTCTGGAATGTGTCTAGGGCATGGGACAGAACCCTTGGAAGGGATTAATGCAGATATCCTGGGACTGGAGTGGTTCCCTCAAGAATGGAACCCTAGACTCCTTTACTGAATATGCTGCTCACCACCCGCATGCTCCTGCCACTGTGACACCATCCACAATGCCAAGCAGATGGTGGGACCATGCTCTTGAACCTCCAGAACTGGGAGCTAAACAAACCTCCTTGTAAAGTACCCAGCCTCAAGCATTTTATCATAGCAACAGAAAAATAACTCTGCACTCAAAGCATAAAATATATATTAATGACTTACTCAATATCTTACTTAAAGCAATATCTAAAAAAGAAAAAAGCTAATAGACATGAAGTGGTAGAGACAACCAACATTGAATAATCTTTACAACATTTGAGTGGGAAGAAGAGAGAACATAGTAATTAGAAGGAGATGGGAGCATTTTTTCTCTTTCAGAATAGGAAATGCTTCACAGACCCGTCAACAGCTGAAGGTGTAACAATCAGTGGTGATTTGGAGACTCACCCAGTAACGGCAGTAGCAGGGGGGACAGCAAAAGCAAGCAGCTAATGAGAATTTGTGCCAGAAACTGGCCCACCTCTGTGTGCCTAGCTCGAAGTACCCTACCCGGCAAACTCTGTCCCACTCTTCAAATGGGGAACTAAGGCACAGGAAGGTTTATAATGTGTAGGCAGCTTCACATGCTTAGAAAATACAAAATCATGCATTACTCTGGCTGATGCAGCTGCAGAGCAGGGAGTCTTACCCTGTGCTGTCTGCCTTCTGGTTGAGAGTGGGACGGTTTACCTGAAAGGCAGCCCAGTCCTGGAGAACAGAAGACAGGCCTGGACTAAGAAGGAAATTTCAGACCCTAGAAAGGAGGACAAAATGGACAGGGCAAACCAACAAATGTCTAAACCAACAAATGGTAGGTATGCGGACAGATGAATAGGAAGGAAGCATCTGTTTTTGTTTTTGTGATGCTGGGGGTTAAATTCAGGGTTCTATTATACTAAGCTGCATCCCAGCCATTTTTAAAAATTGTATTGTATTATATTGCATTGTATTGTATTGTACTGTACTGTATTGTATTGCACTGTATCGCATTGTACTGTATTGTATTGTATCGTACTGTATTTTGAGACAGGGCCTCAGAAAGTCTCTAAGTTGCTCAGGCTGAGCTTGAACTTGCCGTCTTTCTGCCTCAGCCCCCCAGAGTGCTGGGATTGTAAAGGTATACCACCATATCTACCTGATTTGTTTTTTAATAAGATAGGAGGTCAGGTTCTTCCTGAAAGCAAGTGAGAGTACAGGCTGAATTGAACCAAAATATTTATGTATCTGGTGAGAGGTGAATGGGATCAACCGAGGAAACATGGGATCCTCACTGCCCATGAAAAATCTACTCTGGAACTCACACCTTGTAATACTTTGTGCTTTTTTCTCCTCTGTACCATCATTGGTTGAACTCAAATAAATCAAATGTGCCCACAACATAACTCCATCATAAAGTATTTATACCAGTAACTAGGGCTTGTTCAGCTTCCCTGCACAGGACCCTTCTCCGGACATTTTTAACTCCTGTACATTATTCCCCTACTCTCTATGTAAGAAGAGAAAAATACTCTACACTCCTGTAAGGCCAGCACTTTTTCTATATTTATGTATCCATAATTAGATTATAAGCTCATTCCAGGGAATAAATATATCTTTTTCATGCCTTGCAAGACTAAGCATATAATATTTAAATATATCTCTGTTTTGGTCATCTCAATAATTGAGATTCTCCACATATCTTTGAATTAAATTATAACATAAAGATTTTTTCTTCCATACTTCCAAAAATGTACTCATACACAGATTTAAAACTCTTACCCTTCACACAGGCCGTTTTCTGGATAAGAAGCTCTTGTCTCTCCAGGGTATCAGTCTAACTCTTAATCAAATTTTCACAAATTCCAAATAATTATGTTTTTCTATAATCTATTAAAAACTTCCAATTTAGAGAACCAGATCTGTCATCCTTTTATTACAAACAATATCTTCACGCAAAATCTGCTGATATTTATAGATTAGATTTTAAAAGATCTTAAATCATCTTTACGTGCAATAACATATTAAAATCTAAACAACTGTGGACTTTACTATAATCAGATAAGGTCTAGGAAATCACCTCAGTTACTTTATTTCCAGAAGTTTCTCTGTACATCACACACTTAAATTACAAAATAAACGAATTTCAAAAATAACACCATCAGTCAATACAGGAAACTAACATAAGCCAAAGCACAGAACAGAGAAACCAGCAGCTACCACATGTACGTTAAATGGCAAGAGACCCATGCTGCACTGTGCCAGCCTTCCCTTCGCTGGGACACAACACCCGACGCCCACGATGTAAAGGAGGAAAGATTTAAATTAGCTCACTTTGCAGAGGATTCAGTCCGTGGTAAGCTGGCTCCCAACAAAGAACAGCAGGGCAGGAGGGAGTGCAGAGCAGAGCTGCTTAGTCCAGGGGCTGGGAGACCGAGCAGCGGAGCAGTGGAGCAAGCAAGGCGCCAGGACTATATACAGCACACAGCCACGCCTCTATGACACACCCAGACAGGCCCAAAGTGTGGTCCTCCAATCCCCCAGGCAGATCCCAAAGCCAATCAAGTTGGCACCACCCTAACTGCCACTGGTGTGTGTTCATCCTTTCTTTTTTTTTTTTTTTTTTTTTTTTTTTTTTTTTTTTTTTT
>PVLD010006563.1:0-99490 GCA_004027595.1 Dinomys branickii | reverse complement strand
CAGATTCAAAATGTGGAGCTACAAATTCCACAGACAGTTCAGCAGGCAAAGGTCTGCTGCAGAGGCTGCTCCAATGGTTACTTCTCTTTGGGAGAATGTCCCTTAAGCTGTCTGCTGAGATTTCCGCTTCTACTCCCTACCCCAAGACCTGGCCGGGGCGAATAAACAGCTCGCCACCCCAGGATTCTTGCAGATAGGCGACTCAGGTGTTCCTCCCTGGGTGGAGCTCCTTCCCCCCTCACAAAACCCGTTGGGGCGCCTAAGTAGGTCTTCCCACCCGGGAGATCCCGCAGTCCTTGAAGCTGCTTTGATGTCTCTCGCTGGGCTGAGCTTCTTCCCAATTCAGGAAAAACCGGTTAGAGCACGCACTTAACTCACCCTGTGATCGTGCAGACAGGAGTGCCGTTCAGATGTTTTTCCCTGGATGGAGATTTTCCCCGACTCAGAAATCCCGCCGGCCGGTCGCTGTTGCTCCAGTTCGCGCCCACTTTTCTATTCTTAATAGAATTCAGAAAGGGTGTTATAGCCAGCTAGGGTGGTGCATACCTGTAATCCCAGTACTTGAGAGGCTGAGGCAGGAGGATTGCCACAAATTTGATGCCACATAATGAGTTCAAGGCCAGTCTCAATTACATAGCAAGACCTTGTCTCAAAAAAATGAAAAGGAAAAAAAAAGGGAGAATTACCTAGCAATAGAAGTAAAGGTGAGAATAATGGAAAAAACATGTAACTGATTACAAACATTGGAAAGAAATAGCGACCTATGTGCTCGGCACATACAGCATCAATCTGTGCGCCCACAGCTTAGCATATACCATTCCAACCGTCTGCACTGCCTTCCTCCTCCTCCCTCATCATGCTGACACGCCGGAGCAGCCTTCTGACCTCTTCTACCTTCAGGCATTGGCCACGCCCTGTGCTCTTCCATGAAGTCTTTCCCATGTGGCATGTAACACAGAAAGGGCAGCATGCTGGAGCAACCCTGCACCTGAACTCTGGCACCAAACTGAGTCTAATGAGTCTCAGCCTCCCCGAGCTGTGATTGTGAGCAACTTACTGAACCCCTCTGGCCTCAATCTCCTCATCGATAAAACGGCAATATTTACAGTGCTTACTTCATAGAGTACTTGTACAGATTGAATTAATTAGTGTATGTAAAATGCTTAGAAAAGTGCTTGACAGCCAGGCCTGGTGACCCATGCCTGTGATCCCAGCCCTGGGGAGGCTGAGGTAGAAGCATCATTGTGAATTTGAGGCCAGCCTGGGCTACAAAGTTGAGTTCAAGATGAGCCTGAACTGCATGGTGAGACTATGTCTCAAAAGACAAAATGAAAGGAAGAAAAAAGAAAAGTGTTTGACAGAGTAAACACTGTATGTGAGTTAGTTTGTTCTGGTGTTAAGGCTTGAACCCAGGGTCTCTGCACTGGGTTACATCCCAAGCCCTCTCTTTTACTTTTTAAATTTTTGAGACAGGGTCTTCCTAAATCACTGACTTGCCTGGGTTAGGCTAGGACTTGAGATGCTCCTGCCTCAGACTTCTAAAATGCCAGGATTATAGCAATGCATCACTTCTCCTAGCCTATTTTTAATAATGTGCTTATTTCACTTAATCTGTATTCTTGGGGTGTTTTCTGTTTGCTTGTTTTTCGAGATGGGATCATATTCAGGCTAGCCATGAACTCACTATGTAGCCCACGATGGCCTCAAACTCAAAGCAATACTCCTGTCTCAGCCTCTTGAGTGCCAGAATTATGGGCATGCACCACTACGCCTGGTTATTTCACTTAATTAGATCATAAGCTACTTGAGAGCAGTGTACATGATTTACTGCTCCAATTATTCCCAAATTATTCCAAAGCTTAATATCTCAACAAGCACTATGTCATAGTTTCTGTGGGTCAGTACTCTGGGTCACCAGCAGAGTCACTGACAGGTGCTGGCTGGGCCTGCAGTCATCTGAAAGCCCCACTGGGGGGAAGTCTGCCTCCAAGGTCACTCACGTGGTGTTTGGCAGGACAAGTCATCACTGTTGTTGAGCCTGGCCACAGCTGCCCACTAAGTGTTGGCCAGAAGCCGCCTGAGTCATTGGCTCCTTGGATCTCTCCGCAGCATAAGAGGGTGAGCAAGACGGGAGCCTCCCTCTTTATAGCCTAACCTCAGGAGTGACTAACCCTACTGGCACACTTGTTAGAGGTCAGTCCCTGGATCCAGGCCGCGGCCCAGTGTAAAAATGAGACAAGAGCATAAGTACGGGGAGGCTGGATCATGGGCCGCCATCTTGGGGGCTGCCTCTGGCCCGGATGCAAAATATACTTCCTGCCTCCCCAAACTGCCCCAAATCTCACCCCATCACAGGCAGATAGAACTATATCTTACTCATGTTTGTAACTGCAGACACCTTTTCTTACTGATTTGAACCAAAGGGAAAGAATAACATCCTTTCACTGTGAAAGAAAAGTATAGACTCACATCACTAAAATTTAAGCTATATGAATAAAATTTTATACGCAGAATATAACAAGATTGTTCTTCTTGGATTTTGTTGTTGTTGTTGTTACCAGGAGTCGAACTCAGGACCTTGTGCTTGCCAGGCAGAAGAAGATTGTTCTTAGCTGTTATTTTGAATGGCTAGTAGTTGGGGGAGAATTTAATGACAACATCTTATTTTATTTTATTTTATTTTTTAAGTCCCATCAGTTTAGTAACAACAACAACAACAACAATAATAATAATTTTAAAACAATGGAAAACTGAGGGGGCTAGGGGAAAGATCTGTCGGCCAGGGACATGGGGAACCCTGCTCAAGGTACAAGGTCTGGCTGCAGGGTCCCCCGTTATTGCTGTTGCTACGAGGTCTGAGGGACAGCGCGTGTCCCGTGGGAGCCACCGTTCCCCTGGGTCAGGGACCCTTCCTTCTAGGGTGTGCAGAGCGTCTGCATGTCCGGGATCTTTACAGCAGGCCAGAGATGAGGATGTCAGTGGGTTTGTAGCAGTCAACCGGTAGCTCTTTGACCCTGGCAGCTCGGGTATCGTCACATTCTGTGTCCAGGAGCTCGTACACCATCTCCAGCGCCAGGATCTCCTCTTCCTGGCGGTCGTAGAGGCGCGAGCTGTTCCAGGATCCACAACTCCGGGTTGAGACGCTCCCGCAGCTCCTTGCTATCGTACTTGACCGTGACCTTTGCTCGGCGTCCCCCGGGGTCCTCGCCCGCAGCCCCCAGGAGGCTCTGAAAGGGGCGCCGCGGCCACCCTGCCACTCGCGGGCCGAGTGGCCAGGACGCCCGCGGGGCCACTGCGCGTCCTGCCCCTCCCTGCGCCTCCGCCTGCTCCGGGCGGTGCGGTCCGGCTCTCGTTGGGCTCGGTCCGCGCGGCTCCGCGGCGACTGGGGACCCGTGATAACATTTTAAACCGTCACCATTTTATTTCACTTTTATGTTTGACTAGTGTATGAAAATACTGCAAGAGATGGGACAGTAACACCCAATTTTACAGCTCAAATTTCAAGAACCTGAACCATGTTTACCGCTGGGTTTGTGACTGTGCATAATCTACCCCTTCTTTTCCCAAGCCAACTTTTGATTACTGCTGTCCAATAAGGTTCAAGGGGCTAAAACACTTTTGCCTGTGAATGGAATTCTTCCCCTCCAGCCTTCTCCAAGGCATTCTCCAGTCTCCAGCCCTGGGTGCGTTTGCGAGCCGTTTGATATCCCCGCTCCTGTCGTGGAAGGAGACAGCGGGTATATGTGCACCGCGCGTCCCCTTGTTGTCAAATCCTGCTCTATGACACAGATTTTCCCGTGGAGCGTCTGGCTCAGGTCTGCAACAGCGCTTTCAAAGAGAGATGAGTTCAGTGCCTCAAAGCAAACCAGAGGAAGAGAACCTGAAGCCAACAGGTCTGTTCAAGGTGCAGACAGTTGTGGCTCAGCGTCTATGAAGGCTTGGTCCTGGGGCCCCCAAGAATACCAAAATCCATGACGCTCCCATCTCCTACACATAAAACTGCAGGCTTTATGTATACCATATGCACATCTCTTACATACTTTAAGTCTATCGCTAGATGACTCATAATACCTAATACAATGTAGATGTCAGGCAGATAATTGGTACATTTAACTGTTTAGCAAATAACGACCTAAGTCTGCACCTGTACAGTACAGACACAGCGTTTTCCATGTTGAATCCACAGGTGTGGACCCCCTAACTGTATTTTTGAAGACACAGTGGTCAAACTCTTCTTGTTTCTACCCCATTGAGCTAGACAGGTTTTCTCTGTTCTAAAATTTTGGAATTTGAAGACAAACTTAGGTTTTTAGATTTAAATTACAAGATGAGAGAGATTCTTAAACTATTTCACCTACCTGGGATGGATGAAGGTCCTGGTACTCTTGTTTTTAACTCTTGCCCCCCTCTCCCCCAAAAAAGTAATAAAATCTTTCAGTTGTTTCTTGTGGAAAAACTACAAAGAAGCTACTCACACACACAAAAATCAAGTATCATACTATAAATAATAACTAGTCCTGTGGATGGGTAACCAGGCTCCTGAAATAGGGCTTGCAGGAGAACTGTGCACTGCACACTTATTAAATCTGGAGCCTTCCATGGCTCCTCAGTATCAACCCATATCTTCTGCAAACTACTTCTCAGCGTTAGCTTTCAGTTCTGATATAAATCAGCCTAATATTCTCTGCTCACCCTGTTTCGTTTCTGCTCCAGTCCTCTGCTGATCAGGAACCTTCTGGTCCCCTGAAGCCTGATCCCACCCCGCTGAGCCCAGCTTCAGTGGGCTTTTCCCTTTAAGCTTTCTCTCTTCCTGGGAGCTCTCCTGCATCCTTCTGTCCTGTGGATTTCTCTTGGAAATTAAGTCATCACTGCTTATTTCGGTTCCCAAGCACATACTCTCTGTTTAGGTATAACCTCTTCACAAATGTGTGTCCACCATGAAGCTGTCACTCAGGACGTTGGGGTTTTTTTTTTTGGTTTTTTTTTTTTTTTTTGTCTTTTTGAGACAGGGTCTTGCTATGCAGTTCAGGCTGGTCTTGAGCTCACTTTGTAGCCCAGGCTGATCTCGAACTCACAACGATCCTCCTGCCTCAGCCTCCCAAGTGCTGGGATTACAGGCATGTGCCACCATGCCTGGCGTACGTTTGTTTTTTGATCTTGGGCCTTTGGAGATTAAATAGGTATACAGTGGGAGTCTAGTCATGCAGATGCTGTACAATAATATCACCAAGCGTGGTAAATGGTGCTGCACATCTGTGGTATTTAAGGGCGCAGGAGTGGAAGACTGTTCTTCCTGAATTAAAGGGCTGGCGTTATATAAAAGTAGACGTGCCAAAATACAGCATGGTAATAAGCTAAAAGCCACTTGGGATGAGTCACTTATAGCTGATATCTCTGTAGCAAACCTTATTACATTATACATGTACATGTGTGCATGTGTACATACATGTGTCTATTTCTTTCCTCAGGGTTTCTTAATGACTTCTAAAACATTCATTTTCATTTTTTTTCTGAATCTTTGCATAGACTGAGTGCCTTGGGGGCAGTTTGTCAGGGTTGCCACTGTTCCTGGCAAGAGTTTTATACGACTGCCCTTGAGGCCCAGAAGTTACTCATCTATGTGCTTCTTAATGAATTTGCAACGAGAGTAACAGAGTTTTATTTTGCTTTTCACTCTTTCTTGGGAAGCTAGTCATAGAATTCTCCAACCTGTCTCTCACTTTTCGCTCCAGTCATTTCTCAGGAAAAAAAAAAATCATACAAGTCACTATTTTATACCCAGGAGCCAAAACTTGTATATTTTTCACCATATAGAGGACAGCTTTCAACTGCTTCAAAAACTTCATCTTAATTTTACTCCTCCGGGGACTGTTCTCGGCAAGAAGGGAGTTCGGCAATTTTTATTTACTGACCTAGGTTACCAACATAATAACTCTTTCACCAGTTCGTCTTGGTGCACTGTTGTGTCTGTGTCTTATTTCATACTAAATTTAAAGTGATGGTATCTCAAGGAAAAAGAAAAATGACTGATTGCCTCGTAACTGAATAGTAAATTTCTATTCAGTTGGTCTTCCTGGCATCTCTCCCACTTAGCACCTCCTCCAACTCAACACGAGTGTTTAAATAGTAGAGTAGTACTGAATTAAAATTCCGTTCTGTAACACAGAAATCCAGCTATATCAGTGCACTGACTGTCATAAAAAGTGCTATTACTGTTAACATTAACCCTAATTATATAAATTCTATTTGTTGGAAATGAAACAATTTCAAGGCCAATGAGTGATTAGCAATTTAATAAATTACATTTATTCACTGCTGATGAGGGTTGAAAATGGTAAAACTGCTTAATCTCAACACGTTACCCTTATGCACACACAAAAGAGAAAAGCACTATAAGACACTCTTTTCTTATTGTAATCAGTCTTGATTCTCTCTTTTTTTTTTTTTTTTTTTAACTTTTTTCTTGGGGGGAGACTGGGAACCAAACTCACAAACTTATACTTGCCAGGCAGGTGCTGTGCTGCTGAGCTATACCCCCGGCCACCTGATTCCCTTTTTTAGAATTAAGGAAGTACCTAAAATCCATGATGCACCAAATTATTTTTAAAAAAATGATAAATCGCATTGAGATCCAACAGCTCCCAAGAGTCAGAGCTCTGTAACAACAGCCTAGGCCATTCTTCCCTCCTGGGACCCAGGCCTTGGGAGCCAGAAAGACTTGGAAGGGAAGCTCAGCAGAGTTGATGTATTAGTTTTCTTTTGCTATGTAGCAAATTACCCTGAAATGTAGCACCTTACAACAACAAACATTTATTATTTCACACAGTTTCTGACATTCAAACCAAGAAGTTTGAGTGAATCTGTCTCAGGGTCTGAAAAACACTGATTCTTTTTATTGCACATGTATAAAATGTGATAAATAGCCGGGTGTGGTGGCACACGCCTATAATCCCAGCACTTGGGAGGCTGAGGCAGGAGGATCCTTGTGAGTTCAAGACCAGCCTGGGCTACAAAGTGAGCTCAAGGCCAGGTTGAACTGCATAGCAAGACCCTGTCTCAAAAAGACAAAAAATAAAATAAAAAATGTTTAAAAAGTGATAAATACATGCATGTATACTTTTATATATAATTGCAAACAAGTACATTTTATTTAGTAGCACATTTTATTTTATATGACATTATACTCCATCAGAATGTGTCATGTGGTTCCGTGTGTGTGTGTGTGTGCGCGCACGTGTGTGTAGCTTCTGGAGGACATTCTAAGCCACACTGTAGCACAGGGTTTTGTTTTTTTTCTTCAGATTTTGAAATATTTTTATGTACATAATAATTTTGCAATATTTTCACATACATTCTGAGGATGGGATTCAAGTCTAAAGTCTTATAGAGACTCAACTCTAGGTCTTATATACACTTTGTAAACACACAGGAAGGTAATTTTATACATTTTTAACAATTTTGAGCATGAAACAAAATTTGCACATAGGGCATGAAGGGTCTTTTCCCCTTGGGGAGGCTGAACAAACTCTTGGGTGCTTGTGTTTCCACAGGGATCCACCCCATGAGGTTGGAGTGCAGTTTTGCACTTTCGTCATCACATTTGTGCTCAAAAAAGCTTTGAGTTTTGAAACATTTTGGATTTAAGATTAGAGATGCTCAACCTATAATCACTGCAGGATATTGTGAAGATGACTAATTTTATTTGTTTTAAAAGACTGAAGGTATGGACCCTATACAATACCTGGTATTGAAGTGGGAGGTTACCATGCAATTCTTGGTCCCATACAGACCTTCACTAACATAGTCTTTCCCCTGCAGAAGAACTCTTGAAATAATTTCCTGGTCTTGAGGAACTTCTGTATATGAATCATTTTATCTATAACTCATGATACATTAGATGACCAAGTTATAGAAAAAAATTTCCAAAAATAATTTCCAACTCTCTTTTGAGTAGGGAATGATGTTTTCTTCTGATTTTCTCTATATTTACATGAACATTTGTTGACAATATTGAAAAGCTACTAAAACTATAAACAGAGCACTATGAATAAAAATTTGGCCAAAAATAGCTTTATTCAAGACAATGTCAAAGCATTCCTTACTAAGTGGAATGACCAGGCCCCCAGATATGCCTCACAATTATAAAATTATTGTATATTTGTAGGACTTTCTTTGTCTCTCTTATTGGTTTATATGAAAAGATTAAAAGTGCAATTTTTGAACTACAACTGAAGGATGAAATTGACTTTTTAACTGATACCTGTGTTGTGTATTTTCTGGTCCAACATACAGATTTTGTTTTCAATTGAAAGAAGACAATTTTCTCTTAAATAATAAAAAGCTTATTCTCACAGTTAAAGGAGTTAAAATCTCCAGCAAAGCATTCATCATTTTCCCACGAATAGCAACAGCCTCCCCCACCCCCACCCACAAAAAAACAGAACTGACCCACAGGGAGATCAGGAAAGCCCACAGCTCACACCCTTGTCTTCTCCCAGAGACATGTGTCAGGCCAACCAGAAGGCTCAGTGAGTGACCTCATCCAGGAACTTTGCTTGTGCTGTTGGTGGAGGAATATGCCATCAGTGTCCCTGTGGTTCTTCTGATGTTTTTCTTTTTTTGGCTTTTTAAGACAGGGTCTCATTATATAGCCCAGGCTGGCCTTGAACTCATGATCCCCCTGCCTCAGCTTCCCAAGTGCTGAGATTATGAGTAGGGCTACCATGCCCAGCACTCTTGGGTAGATTTTAAAAAGCCTCCACAGACTGTCAAAGATCCTTCCTGACCTTCAGAGGCACACAACACTGGAGAGATGCCATAATTTCCTTTTGTAACATAATATGTTTAAAGATTCTGTTTCTCTTTTTATTTTTAAATGTTTAAAGGTCTTGCTGTGTGGCCTAGGCTGAACTCAAACATATGCAACTTCTGCCTCCACTCCCCAAGGGCTGAAATTACAGGTGTGTGCCACCATGTCCAGCCTGGTTTGTTTTTTTTTTTAATCTGAGAACACTGCAGCCTGAATTTAAAACATTTTCTCCAACATGTACCAACTCTCCATGATGAATGTAATCATTTTGTATTGCAAATATGTACAATAAAAATTTTTTAGTTGCTGTGTGTGGTGGTGTACACCTGTAATCTCAGCACTTGGGAGGGTGAGGCAGGAGGATTTCCAAGGGTTTAAGGCCAGCCTGGGGTACATAGTGAGTTCAAGGCCAGCCTAACTGCATAGCTAGACCCTCTTTGGACAACTGCCCCCTCTTCCCACCATGTAAGAAACAAGCATTTTTTCTAAAGTCTGGTGTTAAATTTTTTAGGTAGCTCTTTCCAGAATTAGTCCTGTGTAAAGTCACTCCATTTCTTTTTGTAGCATGTTTATGTGGTTTTTTTTTCTTTCTTTCTTTCTTTTTTTTTTTTTTTTTATCTTTTTGATACAGGGTCTCACTATGCAGTTCAGACTGGCCTTGAGCTCACTTTGTAGCCCCACATGGTCTTAAACTCTTGGAAATTCTCCTGCCTCAGCCTTCCAAGTGCTGGATCACAGACGTGCACCACCATGCCCAGCTATTTATATGGTTTTGTTCCAAGTATTCACACAATTTAAACAACATTATGGATGAATCAATCCCTGCCTCGTGAACTTGACCACTTTTGTCACATCATGCAGAGTTTAAATATTCCTTCTGTGTCAGGCTGTGAGGGGAGCAGTCTGGCAGCGTGACACAGCTGTCAGAGTTTCCTTTGCTCGCTTTGCCTGTCCTGGAGCAGAGTGCAGGTATGTGGAGACATCCACTTGGTTCTTCCAGGCCAGACCTTTTGTTCCAGATATGAAGACAAAGCTTCCTAGCAGTCTCCCTTCTCCGACTTCACTTTTCGTGAATTCAGTTACCTGCAGTCAGCAGCAGCCCCAAAATCTTAAATGGAAAATTCCAGAAATGAGCACTTCATCCATTTCCAGTGGAGCACCACTCTGAGTAGCATGACAAAACGTCACCCCATGCACTCGGTCCTGCCTGCAACATGAATCATCCCTTTGTAGCTGTATCTGCCGCCCACCCGTTAGTTGCTTAGTAGCTGTCTGGCTGTCAGGTGGACTGTCATAGTGCTGTGGCATTTGTGTTCAAGAAACCTTTAGTTTACTTAATAATGGGCAGGAAGTGCAAGAGTGTCAATGCTACCCAGGCCTACATCGCTCGTCTGACTTTACGCCATCGCACAGGCAGTGTGTCATCTCTGTCACAAGAAGTGAAGCGAGAACAATACAGTGAAATGCTTTTAAAGAAAGTGCACATCCCAGCGGCCTGTGCCACGCACGGTACTTTGTCATAGTTGTTGTGTTTTACCAGCAGTTATTTTTGTTCATCTCTTGCTGTGCTCGCCTACAAATTAAACTTTAACATAGATGTGTACGTAGAGGAAAGCCCAGGAGAGGGAGCGTTCAGTAGGACCAGTGCTATCGGACCTAAGCAGGAGCTGTGGACAGTGTTCCCTCTCCCCAGTTAAGGGGGGATTGCTGTAAATGCATGTTGCGGATTGGCTTGTTTGGAGCATCTCTTTTACAGAAGAAAACATTCTAGAATTTCACCTCATGTGCAGATCTCACGAACGTCCTGAGGTGACATTTATTGGTGCAATCTGTGGACTCATCAACCTGCATAGAAAAGCAATTGTCACCTCGGTTTGTCACACGGAAGCTTCCTGGGTGTAATGTTGTGCGTCATCATTATATTGACTGATGGCCTTGCTTGAGAGAACTTTTTGTTTTCTCACGCTACATCTTGTCTTTGTATTTCATTCACTCTAATTTTAAATGTCGGTGTTGTTCTCCTCTCTACTCCCTCTGTGTGCCTTTTCCTTTTCTAGACAATAGTCAATTGCTACTTAGTCTCCTTGGTTACCTTAAAGGAGAAGGAAGGGTAGGGAAATGGCTCTGGCATGTAACTGTTCATATGTTTTTTTTCTTCTTTTTAAAGGGAACTGACGGAAAATAATTTTGTGCCATTACCTAAAATGTAGCAAAATAGAGACCATCTTAGCAACCAACGGTAAGAAAATCTTAATAGTCCTCCTACTCATACACCCGAGTTGAAAAACTTCTGGGGACAAGCTGCAGCACCAACCTGGGTGATACCCTTCAACCTGAGTATTTCTATTTCCTGCCGGAGGCTCAGTGTCCTTCGTGTCTCAGAGCATCGGACAGACTTGTACCTGATCAGTCTCTCTGTTATTTATTTGATTTTTTTTTTTTTTTTAGCCAGGCTCTCACCATGTAGCTCATGCTAACTTTGAACTCACTATGTAGCCCAGGCTGGCCTCGAACTCACAGTGACCTGTGTGCCTTCCGAGTGCTGGAATTACAGTTGTGTGCCGCCTTGCCCGGCCCTCTCTGTTATATTTAATCCCCATCTCTTGCTCCATGATCATATTTCTTTTCAGTATCTCTCTCTCTCTCTCTTAGACTTGTTAAATCTCTCTTTAAAAGAAATTTTTTCACAGTTTTATTAACAGATACCTTTGGAGTAGGTGTGTTGATGGTTTTGATTTACATTATAAAACTCTAATACATAAATGATTTTAGTACTTTAAGATGAATAAATTTTTATTTTTGTGTGCTTTTATTAGTGCACATTAATTTTATAAGACAATGGGTTTCAATGTGGTATTTTTATACATATACACATTTTAATCCCTTTACCCCATTATATCCATATTTGTTTGATCTTTTATTTTTTATCACTTAAATATATTTAGTTCTGTTACTTAAAAAGAAGTTGATCTTGGCTATAACACTGTTATCCTTTTACCTGTTGAAAAAAAAGGGTTTTGTTTTTGAGACAGGGTCTCAATGTATAGCCCAAGCTGGCCTTGAACTCATAGCAATCCTCCTGCCTCAGCCTTCCAAGTGCTGGAATTACAGGCATGCACTACCATGGCCAGCTGAAAAATTTCTTCTTTTATTTTTACTTTTCAGATGGTACAGGAGATCAAGTCCAGGGCCTCCCCCATGGTAGGGAAGCATTATACCACTGACCAATATCACCAGGTCTATAGTAAATTTCTTGAAAGGGGAATCTCCCAACTTCTTTCCATTTACTTAACTTGCTATAATCCAGCTTCCACTCCTGTTTAAAACTCTCTCCCTGGTCTTCTGGCACCCACATCTTTTTCATTTCCCTTCTTTGGCGTCCCTCTTTGCTAACCACCTCCTCCCCATCCGTGATTTTTTTAATTAGCCTCAACTTTCCAAGCTTTTCTACCTATGTGCCGCTGAACTCCCAAATCTTTATGGAAAGCAGGACTCCTTTCCAGGGCTCTAGACTCACATATCTAACTGGTGAGTGGACCGCTCCATCTGGATGTGCCACAAGTATCTCAAATTCGTCGTCTCCAAAGTGCCCTTACCATCTTTCTATGACACAGTCTCCTCCTGGCCCTAACCCCACTCCCTGTCATAGTCAGTGCCCCTATCATCTCCCTGGGCCCCAGTTGTAGCACTCAGCTGGGTTTTCTGACCTCCTCCTCTCCTAAACCTCATCACCATACTCTGTCCCCAGTGTCTTAGCTCTGGCCCAGCTTCTCTCTCACCCGTGCGATTGCCAGAGTCTTCTACCTAGAAATCCTCCATCTCCACTCTCGTCATGCAGCCATCCATTCGCCTCCCTACCACCAAGGTTACTGCTCTACAATGCCAATTTGGTAAGTTCCTTCACTGCTTCACACACCTTAGTCACTACTCTCTGTCAGTGCCTCAAAATCCAACTTCTTCAGCATGGCTGCCACAGTTTCTTATAATCTAGTCCCTGCCCATTCGCACAAACAAATGCCTGTCATGGGTAGAGAGAGAAATGGTGTTATATTTATGTAATGAAATAATATGTAGCAATAAGAATGATTGACACTTGGGCTGAGGCTGTAACTCAGTGGTAAAATACTTGCCTAGCATGCACAAGGCCCTGGGTTTGATCTTCAGCATAAAAAAAAGTTATCTACTACTACACACAATAATAATATTGAGTTTCACAGTTATAATGCCTTGCAAGAGAAGCAGGCACATAAGCGTACAGAAGAGTATGATTATAACTCTATAAATTTCAAGATTAGACAAAATGAAGCTTTGATGATGGAAGTCAGAGTAGTGATTACTTCTGGGGAGGCTTTAGAGGGATACAAGGGAAACTTTTGGGGAAAATGGAAATAGTCTCTTAGTGGTGATTATATGGAGCCTGTTCATCTCTCTCTCTCTCTCTCTCTCTCTCTCTCTCTCTCTCTCTCTCTCTCTCTCTCTCTCTCTCATCATTTGAATGCAGGCTCTATCCCCCAAACATTCATTTGTTAAGGGCTTGGTGCCCAGGATGGTACTATTGGGAGGTTCTGTGGACCTCCAAGAGCCAAGACCTGGGAGGTCCTTAGGTCATTTGGGATCTGCCCCCAAAGGAAACTGTAGGATCTCAGCCCATTGAGGGTCCCTCTACTTCACAGCTCATGGCACAGCAGTTTGCTGTTCTATACAGTCCAGCACCCTCTCTAGAGATCCAAAACAATTGGCTACCTGATCTTGGACTGAGCCTCCAGAGTCTTAAGTGAATAGGACTTTTCTCTTTACAACTGCCTCAGGTATTTTCTTATAGTGACGGAGAGCCAACACACAAGCTATGAAGTTAAAATGTGCTCACCTAAGTGTGTGCTTTGTTGGGTTGCTTTAACAAAATACCATATACTGGATGAGTTATAAGCCATAAGGACTTGCTTGTTACAGTTCTAGAGACTGAGAACTTCAAGATCAAGAAGCTGACAGTTTAGGTGTCAGTGAGGGCTGCTTTCTCCTAAACTGCCATCTTCTCACCATAAGCTCGTGTGGCAGAGGGGCTGGAGGTCTCTCTCTGGCCTCTTTTATAATAGTATTAATCCCACTCACCAGGACTCTGGCCTCATGACCTAAGCAACTCCCAAAGCCCCATTTCCTGATACCAGTACCTTGGAGGTTAGAACTTTAGCATATGGAGGTATTCAGATCATTGCACCCCTCAATTTAAAAATTGTTTAATTTAAAGAAGTTTGCTGAATGGGTACAGGGATACAGGTACTCATGGGTTGCAGTAAAAGTAGGTAATAATCTTGAAAACAATCAGGTAATACAACATGTCTTCCAATAATTCCACTTTGGGTAAGGGAATTTCCTAAGAAAATAAGAAGAAAAACAATTACACCGTGCTAGGCATAGTTATGCAGGCCTGTAAACCCAGCACTGTGGGAGGCTGAGGCAGGAGGATAACAAGCTTGTGCCAAGCCTGGACAACTTCGGGAGAACCCGTCTCAAAATTTTCAAAGGGCAGGGGATATAGTTCAGTGTAAAGGCATTGGATTCATTGCCCTATATGGCAAAAAACAAACACAAACAAACAAACAAACAAACACCATGTGTACAGAGATGTTTAAAATAATTCATCATAAAAATGAAAAACATGAGCCTGATAATTGGAGGAAGTTTGCTAAGTAAACTATAGTAAAATAATCTAGTAGGACTGCGGGTCATCTTTTAAAATTGTCCTGGAAGGGTCAGGGATATAGCTCAGCAGTACAAGTGCCTGCCTGGCAAGTGCAAGGTCCTGAGTTCAATCCCCAGTACCAAAACAAAATTATCTTACAATTTGTCCAAATACATGAATATAAAAAATAACATTAATTCCAAAATCAGTGTGTAATATATCAGTTACATACAAACTACCTAAAATGTGGTGGCTTTGTCCTCAGTTGTGTGTGTCAGCAGTTTGGTCTGGGCTCAGTTGGATGGTTTTTGGTTGCCTTGGCTGCAGTCACTCCTGTGACCATATTTGTCGGTGTGGTGGCTAACTTGGGCTGGATGGGAGTAAGAAAGACTTACTCACATGTGTAGTGTTGGGTGCTGCCTGAAGGGGCCTCCTTTCTCTCTGCACATGATCTGTCGCGCCAAGGAACCTGAACTACAGGCTTCTTCACATGACAGTGGCAGCACTGCTGGAGGGCAAGGGCAGAAACTGCAATCTGTTGGTTCAAGCCAGTCACAAAGACAGGAGAGAGGCACGAGGAGAGGTAATCAGCTCTCTTTTCCATCATTCCTGGGTGGAAGGAATGTCTGGGTCACACTGCAAAGGTGCATATGGACAGGGATGGAGGGAATGTGTAGCCATGGACTCACCAACAACTGACAATGATGCACTGCCAGGCCCAAATGAACATGTAGATCACACGGACGTGTGATCCGCACCAATGAGGACTCAACAAACATCCACAAAGCTGCAGCAAGTTGTCTCGAGGAAGCAGTGCAGCGGTGTTCTGAAGGTGGCAGAATCACAGCTGGCGGGGCAGAGGTGAAAGCCTCACACATAGGCAATGGGTACGAGTTTTGAGGGAAAAAACAGTTGAGATCCCTAGACTTTAGTTTGGAAAATAAATGTATCCCACCATTGTTTACCTGATGTATTAGTCAGCTTTCCCAACCCTGAGACAAAATACCCAGCATCCACGACCTAAAAAAGGAGAGCTTTAGTCGACTTCACATAGTCAGTCCAGGGTCAGCTGGCTCAAGGCAGGAGCAGCAGTGGAAGAGTCGGACAGAGGAGAGCAGGGCACAAGAGCGCACCCTTCTGGGTCACACTGGGCACTCACCTCCAGCTAGGCCCCCTTCCTAACAGCAAGTCCGCGATCGTGTCCATGATCCCATCACCTTCCAAACGCACAAGGCTTTGGGGCCATTTTAGATCTAAATCATAACCCTTAGAGTCTTTGGGGGGGGGGCACCTAGAGCTACACCATAACACCTGACTTCGTGGTGAGACCAGCTTCATGAGCCGGCAACCTGTGCAGTCACGTAGGAACCTTTGTTCAGAGGGCCCGATATTTGGTTTAATGTCCAGCTGTCATTACCTTAAAATTCTTACTTTTGTTGTTTTGATACAGGGTCTTGTTAGTAGTATAGGCTGGCCTTGAGCTCACTTATGTAGCCCAGGTTGGCCTCCAACTCATGGCAATCCTCCTGCCTCAGCTTCCTGAGTGCTGGGATTAGAAGTGTGTGCCATCCCACTCCTGGTAAAATTCTTAATAATTTTTAACAAGAAGCTGCATATTTTTCTTTTTCAATGAGCTCTGAAATCAGTGCATCTGGTCCTGCCCCTAGGATAGGAAGAAATAGCAAAATCAGACCCAGTCTGAAAGATTCCTCTTTTGAACACCCGTAACTTCCAAGAACTCATACGATTCTACCAGATTCCAGGATAGACTACAACACCACGACTATATAAACTGTTTTGCTGACTCTGACTGATGCAGATGGAAGCAAATTTGGTTTGATTTTGTAACATAAAGGAATGTAACAATTTTGGCCCTTCAGTGTTGCAGAGACAATCTCATGCCTCCCATGAAAATATTATTATGTCAGTCTTATGTTTAAAATTCTGTACAGCTCTCCACTGCCAAAAATCTGAAGCATAAACCCTGTCGTAAGCACTTAAGGCTCTGTGTGACTTGACACCACTGTCGTCCTCTCGTGGACCTTAAACTTTAGGCCTAGTAGCAAATCTCCCCTCTGTGACCCGTCGCTCCCTTGGCTGGATTCCATACCACTCCAAACATTCACTCCCAAGTGTCAGTTTATTCTGAGTTCCAGAAGTGTTAAAAATGTATGTAAGTAAGTACTATGCAGTTTGTCCCCCATCCTTAGATATCCTGCACCTAGCCTGTGCTGTTCTGAGGGCTCGCTTCCCCTACTGCCCTTGGTCTGGAACGTTTTTCTCTTCCATTTCTATCACTAATTCCCATAGTCTTTAACATGCACTGGAAATCCCTCTCCCTGAAGTGTTCCCAAGGTCCACTAAATGCAAAGTCAGGGCTACCTTCCCGAGAAATTAAACAGACACTTAAACTGTAAGTAGCCATTTCACATCTCAGAAACAGCTTTGCTTCTCATTTGACGTAACAAATGACACAGCCTCTATATTAGAAAGAACCGTAAGAAATTGCTGTTAGAATTTTGGCCTCAAAAATGGCATTGCAAGCCAGGTGTGGTGGTACATACCTGTAATCCCAGCACTCAGGAGGCTGAGGCAGGAGGACTGCTGCGAGTTCAAGACTAACCTGGGCTACATAGTGAGCTCAAGGCCAGCCTGAATTACACAGCAAGAGCCTGTCTCAAAAAACTAGCTAACTAAATAAATGGCAGTGCATATGAGTAGTAGCATGCACTGAAATTTAAATAAGAACTTCCTCTGATATATCTAGTCCCTTACAGGAGTCTTCCTTTTTCTTAACAAAAAGTATATCATTTAGTGATCTGGATTCTGTATTCTAACACTTACCACCACCTAGTATGAATTTAGTCTGACTCTAAGGCTTTCTAGGTTGGTCATTATCTGCTGTCTCTACACTGGTCATGGCTCTCCCCCAAGGATGATGTCATTAGCACAATCTGTACACATTCTTATCAAGTATATCACCTACTGCTTTGCTAAACAAAGCATGAAGTCACTCGGACATTGTACTGGTAGTGCTTTTCCAACTCTGTTTTTCCTGTTCTGCTCGCTAGTTCTGGATGAGGTTATAAAAATAGCAGTAGGAATATCACAGAGATCATGTTCTGTAATTAATCAGCGGCCTCATAACTAGTTCATGTTATGAAAATTTGAGCTGAAGGCCTTCTCCAGGTCGACTCTCCCTGTCTCACAAGAAGCTTGCCCTCCAACAATTTTGGGCCTGCAGCCAAAAACTTCAGGAGAAAAGAACACCTAGCATTTCCAGGTAGAAAAATGTCTGGGTAAGGATTCTGGCCTAGTGAGGACCATGCACCCATTTCTGGACCAGTCATTGTGACCAAAGAGATGGAATTAATATTATCGGTTCCACCCGGGTCTTTCCCCATCCAATAGCCAAGAGCCAAATTACTAACAGAAGAAGCTGGGAGAATAAAGGCACCCTGATAGAAAAGAACACTCGCTAGTCACATGCCTCAGAAAACATCACATAAGCAGGTACAATGATTATGTGCCTATTAAAATAACTTGACAAAATAATACTTCAAAAATAAGCATACAAAAGGAACACTACTGAGATAGGAAACCACCTCTGGGGTAAAACTGGGCAACTCTGGGTGCACTCTACGGCTAAGCTCCCTGAGAAAGCTGTGGTTGTGAGCAGAACGATGTGCAGGCACAGCTATGTCGTGTCAGCAGGGCACAATGGACCTGCAAAGCCCTGCCAGAGTTTCCCACCACTCCTAACTGCGGCTCTGCCTCTGCTTCCGTAGTCATCTCACCTGGCAGTGAGAAATTTCCCTGTAGAAACAGTAAAAAGGTAAAAACAAGGCCTTGCTCAAGGCTCTCAGGAGGACGCAAGCCCCCATGGGGACTCAGGCAAATAAAGACGCCCTTTCTCCTACTGCGTGTCTGAGCGGCTTTGTTCAGGATCCCGTTTATATCCTGCTTCGCTACTACGCAATGTTGAATCAAAACAGATTCCCCTCCGTGCATATTCTCCCCAGTTCCCACCAGCCTTGTTTTGCCACTCATGTTACACAGTTACTGTTACATGCTTATATAATAAACAATTTTAATCCCTTTTCTCATAAGAAAATTCAAATATGTTAACACAGCAAATATGATTCCCCAGTCCTACCTCTATCCTAAGAACTGGCCATCTCTGGGTGTGGCGGGTGGGGTGCGGGGTCAGCTTAGCGAGCTTTGTCTGGTCTCTGATCCTTTCCTGTCTGGCATTGTTTCCATGCTCTGCTTCCAGAGCACCACTAATGAAGCAGCTTTGCTTCACCACACCTTTTCACCACGCGGCTTCTGCGTTAGAGCCAGCCTGCCATGGACTGAGCCTTCTCCAACCTTGAGCCAAATTAAGCTTCATCCTTTAAATTGCAGGTTTTGGATATTGTATCCCAGCAAAGGAAGAGCATGTTCAACTGTGGGTCTGCCCTTCAGAAGCGTCAGAAACTATAGGTTTCTTAGCCAGAGGCCAATGCAGACAATTTAACCTTAGTTCCACAGATTATCCTGTGTACTAAAGGAATGAAATCCATATATGTGCCTCATTTCCCACCTTCAGATTTGAGTATTTTTTTAAAAAATTGTCACTGTCTCCTTACCAAAAGTGTTCTCTATATTTAGCTTTCCTAAAACATATGGGAAAATATAGCAAAGAATCCCTCATAGGCTAGATTCTTTCCACTCTAATCTATGTGGTTTTTTAAAATTATAATTTCCATAATATAAAATCATCATTATTGTTGTTGTTTGTCAATCACACTATTGAGAAAATGCAATGTGCTAGGCACCACACTATGCACATTATATGTATTTCTCAATGTGAGTTTCATGTCTGACTTTTGACCAGGTGTTATTACATATTTACCATATAGTGACCATCTCCAGCATTGGTCATTCCTTTGTGTCAGTGTATATTTCCATCTCGTATCATTTTCCTTCTGCTTAAAGAATTCTCTCTAACATTTTTTGCAGGGGGGGGGGACAGGGTCTTGCTATGCAGTTCAGACTGGTCTTGAACTCGCTATGTAGTCCAGGTTGCTCTCAAACTTGCAGCAATCCTCCTGCCTCAGCCTCTCACATGCTAGGGGTACAGGTGTGAGCCACCACACTCAGAGATACTTCTATCTGTGAAGACTGGTTTGTGATAAATACTTTTTGCATTTTGTGTATCTGTAAAAATCTATTCTTTTACCTTTTTCAGTTTTTAAAAATTGAAATATCATTCACATACCATCAAATTCATCTTTTTAAAGCGAATAATTCAGTGGTTTTCAGTATATTCACAAAGTTGTACAACTCTCACCAGTGTCTCACTGCAGAACATTTCATCTCCTCACAAAAGCCCGTATCTGCTGTTTCTCTTCCCTTTGTCTCCTCTCCCTCGACTCTAGCACCCACTGATCTATTTTCAGTCTCCAAGTCTCTCCTATTTTTAATTTTATGAAACTCTAAATTGAAATTGCTTTCCTCACAGTTTCATATAGTCTCCCATTACCATCTCAAATTATTTTCAAAAATCTGTTGTGATCCTTATACATTAAAGAATTTTTTGTTTCTTCTGACTGCTTTTAAGATGCTTTTTAGTTGGGCATGGTGGTACAGGTCTGCAATATCAGCATCCTGGGAGGCTGCGGCAGGAAGACTGCATGTTTAAAACCCAACCTGGGAAATTTAGTGACTCAATGGGACCCTTTCTCAAAATTTTAAAAAAAAATCCAGAAAGGCTGGAGATATAGCTCAAGGTAAATTTAAATTCCTAGTACTATCCAAATCAAAAGCCTATAACTATTTTCAGCTGCTATTATTTGTAAAAATATCCTCCAAAAGTCCTTACAGTAAAATATTGGTTGTCAGTGTGGTGTTACAGGGAGCTAGAGGACCCTTAACAGGTAGCATGCAATGTTTAGGTCACTGGTGGTGTACCCAGAAAGGACACTGTGGGATGCTCCCCCCTTTCTTGCTCCTTCTTGGTCCCAGCCATGAGGGGAGTAGTTTTGCCCCACCACAAGCTCCTGCTCTGGTGTATCAGCTCACCACAGACACAAAGTAACAGGGCCAACAAACCATGGACTATACCCTCTAATACGTGAACCCTAGTAAATCTTTTCTCTTTATAAGTTCATTCTCTCAGAGTTGTTGCAGTGATAGAAAGCTGGCTCACACAGTACACATTTGATGATAATATGTCTTGGTGCAGTTTTTCTTGTTATTATTTTCAACATGTCTTGTCTGGGGAATTCAATGACCTTCTTGGATAGTTTCCTTCAAATGTGAGAACATTTTGGATTTTATTTATTCAAATAATTTTTGGTTCTTCTAGTTCCACTCCCACCTCATCTGGGCACTCCATTCTTTTTCTTTTTAATTCACTTTTCTCTGTATTTCATTTGGATAACTTTTAACTTATTAAATTTTTTTTTTGAGACAGGATCTTGCTATGTAGTGCAGGCTGGCCTTGAACTTGCATATGTAGCCAAGGCTGGTCTCGAACTCACCATGATCCTCCTGCCTCAGCCTGGGATTTGAGGAATATGGCAACTTGATAATAACCATTCTTTCTGGAGTAAAATGGAGTCTCAGCCTCTTTGATTTGCATTTCTCCAATGGCCAAAGATGTTGAACATTCTTTTACATATTTATTGAACATTTGTATTTCTTGTTTTGAGAAGTGACTATTCATGTCACTTGCCCATGTTTCGATTGGGTCATTTATTTGGGAGGGTCTCATTTTTTTTAGTTATTTATATATTAAAGATATTAGTACTCTGTCAGAGTAGTAGCTGGAAAAAATTTTTTCCTATTATGTAAGTTGTCTCTTCCCTCAGTTTCCTTTGCTGTTCTGAAGTGTTTTAATTTGATATGATTTGTTTATTTGTTGATCTTATTTCTTGTGCAATTGGGGCTTTCACCAGAAAATACTTGGCTATGCCTATGTCTGCAAAAGTTTTTAAAAATTTTATCTTGCAAAAGATTCTGTGTTTCTGTTTTATGTGGCCCAGGCTGGCCTTAAACTCATGGCAATCCTCCTGCCTCAGCTCCCTAGTGTTTCTGTTTTAAAATCTAGGTCTTTGATCCATTTTGATTTGATTTTAGTGCACAATATAGAGATATGGGTCTAGATTCAATCTTTTGCATGTGGATAACCAGTTTTCTCAGAACCAATCAGCTTTTTTTTTTTCGGCAATGTCTATATTGCCATTAGTCACATCAATGTATTTTTAATATTAGGCCTTGTACCTTTTGTTTCTCTAAGTTTCATTTGCATGGTTTTATATCTTCATACCTCTACTTAACCTTGAACATATGGAATAAAGTTGTAAGGGGTGTAGTTCACTATTGCTTCTAATAATTTTGTCTGTTCTGATTCATTTTTGATTGATAACACACACACACACACACACAAACACACTGTGGATATATCTTTTTGTTTCTTTGCATGTCTGGTTATCTTTTGATTAGATGTCATGTGTTATAAATTCTACCTTGTTGGGAGATGGGTGTTTCCAATACCTATAAATATCCATGAGCTTTGTTCTTGCGTGTGATTAAGTGACTTGGAAACAGTTTAATACATTAGATTTTACTTTCATGATTTGTCAGGTGAAACAAGGATAGTGTCAGAGTTAATTATTCTTTCAGTGAGGAAACACTTCTTTGTATGCTAAGCCAGGCCCTGTAAATACTAAATCTTTTCAGTCTGGCCTCTGGGAAGAGGCCTTATTCCCAATCCTCTGAATTCCAGCCACTGCTACCTTTTACTCCTTTGGGGGGATTCTTCGCCTGGCCTCAAGTAGTCAATCACACACCTGTGCTGATCACTATGTCAATGAATATTCAAGGAGAAACATCTGGAGATCTCTGAAATAGTTTCTCTGTGAAGCCTTCCTCCACGGTGCCTGTCCTGCAAATACTAGCCCTCTTAGTCTTCACAGACTCCAGCTTTATCTCTTCAATTTAGGGAGACTGCTGCCCATCCCTGTGCCATGGCCTTCAGACAGTCTCCAGTTTGAAGAAAATGAGGTCAAGCACAGGACAAGGAGTTGCCCATAGACATACAAATGCATAGCTATAAGTTACGGATATGTAAGAAACTTATCTGAGGTGAAGGTTCAGAACAGTGTATTGTCATGAGTGAGGCAGCTGCTTGTGACCCTCAGCCTGGCCTTGATCTGGCCTCCGTAGAGGGAGAAGCATATACTCCCACCCAGAGAGCAGCTGTGGAAGGCACTGCCCGGTGATGAATGAATCTCTGCTTCACGAGAGCCAAGAGGAAAAGAAGCAAGATGAGGGATCCGAGAGGGAGGAAGAGAAAAGAGCTAACGTTTCAGAAGAGGAAAAGCGTTCCAAGGAAGTAGTTTGAAGAAATGTCAAGGCATGACAAAAAGAAAGGATCGGGGGAAGGAGGGGAAATGAGGAGACATTCAGAGCGAAGCACCATCCTTCTTTTCCTTTTTTTTTAAAGACAGGGTCTCACTGTGTAGTATAGGCTGGTCTTGAACTCATTTGGTAACCTAGCTGACCTCAAACTCACAGCAATCCTCCTGCCTCAGCCTCCCAAGTGCTGGAATTACAGGTGGGCACCACCATGCCCAGCTTTAAGCCTTCTTCTTCTCCTTCTCCTTCTTCTTCCTCTTCCTCTTTGTTCTTCTTCCTCTTCTTTTATTTTTTTATTTTTGGTACCGGAAATCGAACTCATGACCTCAGGTTTGCCAGGCAAGCGCTTATGCTGCTGAGCTATATCCCCAACCTTCTTTTATTTTAAAGTGAAAAAAATAAAACAAAGTTTCAAAACAAGATAATAACAAAGGTTAATACGTTGCACATTGTTTTCTTTATTTTTTTGTGGGGGTACCAGGAATCAAACTCAGGACCTTGCACTTGCCAGGCAGGTGCTTGTGCCACTGAGCTATATCCCAAGCCCTGTTTTCTTTAAATTAGTTACTCAGAGTACAAGATCTAGGCATTTAATTGTCCAAACAATATTAGCACAAACCTTTCTTCCTTTTTTTCTCCTTTCCTCCATCCTAGTTTCTGCTTCCTTTTGAACAGTTCCTTCTCATTTTATAATACCTATTATACATGTTGGATTTTACTTATTCTTTCAGCTTCTCACACCAGGGAGACAATATGATAAACACCATACTTCTAAGATGCACAGAAGCAGGTTAAACCCTACAGATCTACATAGGCACATCCAAAAAGCCCCAGAGCAGAAACCAAGAAGCATGTGGTTTAAACGCGGCTGGACAACACTATGGAGACTTGCATGATACTGGCCACCACCTCAGTGGCCAAGAAAAGAGGCCAGGCTGAGAGCTTTGAAAATGCACAGGAGGTATCCTGCTCAAAGTCACACCATGAGTGTGTGCTAGAAGATGGCAAGGTTGAGACCAGCATACAAAGTCCTGTGGGGCCCCAGGTTGGGAACACACCGTTCTTGTTAGATCTCGCTCTCAGTGCTGCTGGAGAGACTGCGAGTGTGCCATATCTTGTAGTGCATGGTATGTTCATCAGAGCACAGGTTCAAAAGGGCTCCCACAAATGTGCTGCAGGATCCACAGACCCTTGACACTGGATCAGATACATACTTCTGCAGAGTGTGCTGGGACAGAGGGCTGGGGATGAACAGCAGAGTAGTGGGGGAACTTCTGCTACCCTGCGCTGCACTCACCACGAACTGGGTCCTTTCAATGCACAGGAGGCTTCTAAGTCCAAGGCCCCATGTTATCTTCTACTGCAATGACCACAGACTAGTACATAGCTTTTCGATAAATACTCCATATCCTCCCCCAGCTCCTTGATAAATGTCCTGTCTTCCATTTTAAGGTTTTCTTATTTTTTGTGACACCATAAAGTAAGGGCAGAGACCTTGGTTTGAATCTCACCTCTGTCAGTTACTAGCTTTGAGACTCTCACAAGTTATTTCCTTGATGCATTAAATAAGAGTAGACCTTGTTCTAAAACCTGAAAACAGCCCCAGGCATTGTCCACACTCATGGTATTTATCAAAGCACAGATTGTACTCGATTGGTAGGATTTGGCTCTGCTGAACACCAGGAAATCTCTAGGACAAATAATTCAGAACCATTGCTCCCTTTCACTTATTCAACAAGTATTTGAGCAAGGTATTGTTCTAGGTGTTGGGCACAGAGCAGCGAACAAGTCAGACAGCAGCGCTACCTTTTAGGGTTTTGTGTTCTGCTTATGGGATATCTGACGATGCTCCATAAATGAATTAATTTAAAAAGATAATTTGTGAAAGAAAGGAAACAGGGCATAATGAGGTATAATGGAAAACCATGATGAATGTTTGAAAAATTATCACAGCCAAAGACACAGTGCCATTAATCCCTGTCAGACTAACCCTTGTCACTTCAAGCACATTGTCCTTGCCCCTTTCTGAAGCAGATTGGAAGTCTTCTTTTGTGGGTGCCCTTAGTTGTGCTATTGTGGTCCTGAACTGATTCAAAATATTTATTTTGTATGGCCATTTTGACTTTGGGAAAGAGCCAGAAGTCACAGGATGCTAGATTTGGTGAATAGGGTGGACGTGGACATGCCATAAAGTGTTAGAGCCTACCTTTCCATTGGGTGACCCTCAGCAACAGCATCCCCCAGAAATTCTTGATCACACCTCATGAAGACACTCATGGGATAAATGTGTTTGAGGTGAGGAGGAATATTTTGAGGGGCTGTTCATTTTCAACACACATGCAGTGCATAAATATAGAAATAAATGTAGTATGAATATGTATGGGCAAGTATACTTGTATTTCTTAATTCTGTCTGGTGAGAGAGGATAGAACCAATGACATTCAAGAAGGAATGAGCGTAGACTTTGGTTTCTAAATTCTATTCTCCACAACACAAAACAAAAAAACAAGGTCTTTGGAAAAATGCCTGATGCCAAAGCGAGAGCAGGGAAAGTACAAAACCTAAAACACTTTCTAGTACCAGAAAGTAAGGAATTGCTCAAAAATTATAGGAATAAATTTTTGAAAAACCAATGTAAACATGATTCCAGTAGCCAAATCTGGAACAACTTGACCGACAAAATAAGGGTAGCACTGGTTTATAAAGAAGAGAATAAAATAAATATCCTTGAGTACATACTAATATAAAAATTGAATAAATAGGGCTGGGGATATAGCTCAGCGACACAAGTGCCTGCCTGGCAAGCTCAAGGTCCTGAGTTCGATTCCCAGTACAAAAAAAATTGAATAAATAAATGGAGGAGAATGAACAGCTCTTTCTTGCAGTAGAATTCCAATTAATGTAGATATAAAGACGAAAATAGAAAGTCACTGTTTGGCAAATACCACTGTAATAACTGCTGTAGGCAAGAGCCACTGAAGAGAGCTAAAATTTATAAATAAAGCTGTACTGTAATGTAAAGATATTTGTTTAGTTTTTACGTCTCTCCCCAACAAAAGCAGAGCTAGCAATTTTCAGCAGAGAAAGCTGGCAGGCACTTCCTCAACCAAGAGATCTAACTTAAAAGTGAAAAGATGGAGAAGGATGGATCACGCTAACAGTAGTCTGAAGGAAGCCGGAATAGCTGTATTAATTTCAAACAAAGTATATTGTCCTTGTTTCTTTGGTTTTTGAGACAGGGCATTGAAGCCCACGTTGGCACTGAACTTACTAAGTAGCCCAAGCAGTCCTTCAACTTGTGTCCTTTTGCCTCAGTAAATAGGTTTCAAGCCAAAGAATATATCATCATGGATAAAGAAGGTCATCTTATGATGATAACCAAAAGGACAGAACAGTCTCGAATGTTTATGCACATTAGCGATAGAGCTTCAAAACACATGAAACAAATATTGTTAGGATTCAGGAGATAAACCCACATATCAAGTCAGAGGTTTTCATAGTTCTTAAAGAAACTCATCAGGAAAAAAAGAGTTGTAAATGTAGTGATCCCTCTCTACCACATTCTGTGGTTTCCATTATCCTCAGTCAACTATGGTCCAAAAATCTTACATGGAAAATTCTAAAATTAAATAATTTGTAAGTTTTACATTGCATGCTGTCTTGGATAGCATCCCATACCATCTTGCTCTGTCCCACCTAGGCCTTGAATCATACCTTTGTCCAGTGTATGCACAATGTATATGTTACCCTCCTATTAGCCACTTGGTAGCCATCTTGGTTATCAGAGGGACTGTCAAAATATCACAGTGCTTGTGATCAAGTAACCTTTATTTTATTAATAACAGCTCTCAAGTGCAAGAGTAGCGGTGCTGGCAGTTCCAATATCCAAGTAGTCATAAAGTGCCTCCCTTAAGTAAAAAGGTAAAAAGTACAATAAAATATGTTGAGAGAGATAGAGAGGGAATGAGGGAAATACAGACAACAATCATATAACTTATATTATATATATAATTATATATATATATATATATATATACACATTTATATTTTTTATATATTATTGTTGGTCTAATATCCATTTCTGTCCAGGGTGAACAGGTCCCAAAAACGAGGTACCCGCGGATGAATAAAGAAGTAAGAAGAAAAAAAAATACAAGAGAGACAAAGTTCTGGGATCAGGGGGCTTACAGTTTTCTTGTCTGTAGCCCTGAATCACCTTTTCCATAACCTTTTACTGAGATAAAACAAAAGAGGCACCTGGGACAATGGCTGGATATCAACCGTTTTAGCAAGAACAGTACAACTCAATTACCATAGGCACGAGACTTGTTGACTAGGTAGCCATCCTGTCACCATTCCTTTTCTACATAACACAGCAAAACATTTAGTGTCAGGCGCCAGGGCTTACAAAGCTTTTGTTAGACTTCCTCCAGAACACAACAACCTAGGCTAGGTTATACCTAAGGCAATACATTGAAAGATTAATTAACTAAAGAATGTCCTTCTCCACATATTATGTACATATTTTTTTCAGTACTGGGAATCAAACCCAGGCTCTCGTGAATGCTAGTCAAACACTGTACTACTGAGGTACATCCACAGCCTGTTATAATATATTCTTATAATTTTTCTATTTTATTAGTATGATTAATCTCTTACTCTGCCTAATTTGTAAGGTAAAATTTTCATAGGTATATATAAGAAAAATCATAGTATGTATAGGGCTTATACTATCTTCAGTTTCAGGTATACACTGAGGATCTTGGAATATATTTCCACTGGATAAGGAGAGACTATTGTAACATAGTCAGCTGATCTGACTTGCTTGATAGTCATTGAATGCACCACCAAAAACACCCACATACAAGTACTCTTCAAGTGCACATGGAACATTCACCAACATAAATCATGGTCTTGTCACAAAGGAGTCTCAATAAATTCAAAATAATTGAATCCATACAGAGTATAATTTTTTACCACAATAGAATCGAATTAGATATTAATAACAAAAATACCCTTAGGAAAATTCTTCAAATAATTAGAAACTAAATGACACATAAATAACATATGAGCAAAAGAAGAAATCAAAAGGAAACTAAAAATTGTTTTGAACCAATAAAAATAAAAGCACCACAAGTCAGAACTTGTGGGATACTGTTGAGTTAGATTTGAGTGGGAAATTTAGACCCTTCAGACCCTTACGATAGAAAAAAGTTTTCAAATCAGCAACCTGAGGTTCATTACAGCACTAGGAAAAGGTGTAGCAAATTAAACCCAAAGCAAACAGATGAAAGCAAAATTCCGGAACAAAGCATAACTGATAAAATAGAAATAGAAAAAACAATAAAGAAAATCAATGAAACCAAAGGCAGTTCTTTGAGAAAAATCAATAAAATTGGTAAAACTATTGCCAGAGGTAAGAGGCTAAAAACGGTAAACAAAGTGGACATAGTGGCACCTGCCTGTAATCCCAGCACTCTGGGAGGCTGAAGCAGGATGACTGCAAATTTAAGCCCACACTCTGGGCAATTTGGAGACTTAGCAAGACCCTGTCTCTAAATAAAAAATAAAGAGCTGGAAAGATACTGTAGCTCAATACAAAGACTCTTGGTTCATTATCGAGCATCACAAAACAAAAATGAAAGCATATGACCAGGTGGGATTTACCACTGAAACACAAAGTTGGTTTAACATCTGAAACCCAGTCAGTACAGGTCAACATTAGCAAACTCTAAAAAACAAACAAGCAAACAAAAACAAAAAAACTGATTATCTCCATAGATGCTGAGAAAGTATATAACAAAGCCCAACATCCAATGCTAATGAACATTCTCAGGACACTCAAATTAAAAGGAAGTTTCTTCAACCTAAAAAAGGGCAAGGATGGTTTGATATATACAAATCAATAAATGTAAAATATCACTTAAACAGAGGCAAGGACTAAATCACACAATTATCTCAATGGACATAGGAAAAGCGTTTGGTGAGGCATGGTGGCACATGCCTATAATCCCAGAATTTGGGAGGCTAAGGCAGGAGGATCACTGTGAGTTCAAGGCCAGCCTGAACTATACAGTGAGACCCCATCTCAAAAAATAAAGCCTTTGACAAAATTCCACATCCAATCATGATAAAAGGCCCTAATGAAAATAGACACAAAAGGGCCTTATCTCAAATTGATAAAAGCCATTTATGAAAAACCTGCTGCCAATGCACATTAAATGGGTGAAAGAAAGCTTTTCCTCTAAAATCAGGAACAAGGTGTAAGCATCCGCTATTACCACTCCTGTCCAATATAGTACTTGAAACATCAGCCAGAACAATCAAGCAAGAGAAGAAAATAAAAGATATGCATAAAGAAAAGGTCAAACTATCCTTATTCAGGGGTCACATGATTATACAGAAGACCTAAAAAACACCACTACAAGAATCCTAGAACTAATAAATAAATTCAGCAAAGTATAGGATACAAAAATAAGTGCTCAAAGATCAATAGCATTCATGTACACCAACAATTAACCCACTGAGAAAGAAATTAGGGAAACAATCCCACTCATAATAGTTTTAAAAAGTTAAATATCTAGAAATCAAACTAACCCAAGAAGTGAAAGACATCTATAATGAAAACTATATTATCCTTTGCAAAAGAGATTGAGGAGGACATCAGAAAATGGAAAGACATCCCCTGTTTCTGGACAGGCAAAACTAATACTGTTATAGTGGCCATATTACCAAAACTATTATGTAAATTTAATGCAATCCCAAGCAAAATACCTGTAGCATTCTTCAGAGTACTAGAAAAAAATCCTAAAATTTACATGGAACCAGAGGAGACCCAAAACAGGAAAACCAATCTTGGGTAACAAAAACAGAGCGGGAGCCATCATAAGCCCAGATTTCAAATTATATTATAAAACTACAATGATAAAAACAGCATAGCACGGACACAAACCATGTGGATCAATGGAGCAGAATAGAAAATGCAGAAACAACCCCAGGCACATCCAGCATCTGATCTTTGACAAAGGAGTCAAAAACATTCACCGGAGGGAAGGTTGCCTCTTTAACAAAGGATGCTGGGAAATCTGGTTTCCCACATGCAGAAGAATGAATCTAGACAAGAATCTCTCATTTTGTTCTGAAATTAAATGAAAATGTACCCAAATCCTCCATATTAAAACAGAAACACTGAATGTGCTAGAAGATAAGTACAACTTTTGAAGACATAGACATAAGCAAAGACTCTCCAGAAAGAACCCCAATTGCAAAGGAAACAGCACCAAGAATCAACAAATGGTATTACATAAAATTAAAAGGCTTCCACATAGCAAAGGAAAAACCAATGAGGTGAAGAAACAACATACAGAATGGAAGAAAGTTTTTGCCACCAATCCTTGGACAGAGTACTGATATTTAGAATATATAAATAATAAAAAAATTAGATGTCCCAAAATAAAAGATCCAATAAAAAGGGGCAACAGAAATAAATACATGCGTCTCAGAAAAAGAATTATAAATGGCCAAAAGGTCCATGAAAAAAATGTTAGCCATTAGAAAAATGCAAGCCAAAACAGCACTGAGATTCTATCTTACTCTAGAAAGAATGGCTCTCATCAAGAAATCAAATAACAACAAAGGTTGGCAAGGCTGCAAGGGAAAGGCAATGCTTCTACATTGTTGGTAGGAATATAAACTAGCAAAACCTCTGTAGAAATCAGTACATATGGAGATTCTCAAAGAAAAATACCTAACCCAAAAATAGAAATTCTATAGGTTCCTTCTGAGTTATCTTCCCAAAAGAATTAAAGGCATCACATTGTAGTGATCCATGCATACTATTATGGTTGATATGCTGTGTCAGTCTGAGCAGTCTGAAAGCTTAACTGACTCAGCAGTTCTACATCCTGGGGTGAAAAGGACATGCCCGTACCTCTAGGACGTTGTTCATTGTGTCAGTTTGAGAAGTTTAGAAGGTTAACTGGGGGGGTTAGGGATATAGCTCAATGGCACAGTACCTGCCTGGCAAGTATGGGGTCCTGAGTTTGATTCCCAGTACCAAACAAACAAACAAAAAAGTCAACTATGTGACTCAGCAGGGATCCAGGGCCCGCCCTTTGTATTCATCCTGAACCTGTGCAAAAGGAAGGCATGGAGATGGGTGTGAGCATAGCAGACTAGCTCCGCTTCCCAGGGCCTGTAGGCTACATACAATAAAAGGGGAATGAGGAAGGACTGATTGTTGGTGCTTCAGAGGAGCTCCAGTCTTGGCCTTCAGCTTGGTGGTCGTCTCCTGGCTTCTGGTGCGGACTGTTTGGCTTCCTGAGGCCGGGGATACAGCTCAGTGGCACAAGCGCCTGCCTGGCAAGCGTGAGTTGATTGCTGGTAACAATAACAAAAAAAGACTAATTGGCTTCTGCCTGGGACTCTTCAGCCTTCTGGTGTAGACTCTTTGGCCTTGATTGTAGATTCTTCGGCATTCAGTCGCAGACCCACCAGCCTCCTAATACGGACTTGCACAGACATGCAGTGAGCTCCAGACCATGGACTGGACTCTTCGATCCCCAGCATACAGACACCCTCCACGCACTTCCTTATCTGACTCTTGCTGACCATTGTAAGCCAAACTTGTAATTTCTCATATGTGTGTGTGTCTTGCGTTGTATCTGTCTCCCTAGTAAGCCCTCATAGCCATGTTTACAGCAGCACGCCTCACAATAGCTAGATCTTGGAAACATCTATATGTCCATCAACAGATGAATGGATAGAGAAAACATGGTATTTATATGCAATGGAATACTAGGTCATAAAGAGGTGTAAATTTGTAGGAAAATGGATGTGACCTCAAACCATAATGCTAAACAAAATAAATCAGACACAGAAGGTTAAATATCACATGATTTTTCTTATATGAGAAACCCAATGTATAAGTAATTTAAAGAGCAAAATCAAACCCAATAGGAGAGCTGGGGATGTAGCTCAGGGGCACAAGCACCTGTCTATGAAGCCCAAGGTCCTAAGTTCAATTCCTGGTACCAAAAAAATCCAATAGGAAATGGAGCCAGGAGTGGTGGTGCACACTTGTAATCCCAGGACTCAGGAGGCTGAGGCAGGGGGATCGTCATGAGTTTGAGACCAGCCTGGTCTACAAAATGAGCTCAAGCCCAGCCTGAACTGCACAGCGAGACCCTGTCTCAAAAAAAAAAACAAAAAAAAAAAACCTGAAATTGTAAACAACATATAGTGACAGAAAGCAAATCAGTGGCTGCTTAATAATCAGGGACAGAGAGGTATGGGACAGAGGGTTATAAAGGTATAAGAGAAAACTTTTGGTGGTAACAGATAAGTTCACTATTTTGATGGTAGTGATAATTTCACATGTGTAAATATATATCAGGTGTAAACTTTAAACATGTACAGTTTACTGTAAAATTCACGGAAATATAAAGCTTGAGAATATATAAATTTTATAGGTAAAGTTTAGTTTATATATATGATATAATCAACATATAGTAAACTGCACATGTTTATATATTGACTTTTTCAGGTTTCACCCTAGAAGTGAAAATGTTACCTCCTCCCATGTTTCATTGGTTACTGAGTTCTATGCCCACACCTAACTTCAAGTAGGCAGGAAAGTCCGTCCTTACTACATGCTTAGGAGGGGAGCTGAATACACGTGCATAACCCTGACAGTTACCACATTCAGCAGTAAACACACTGTGTTGGTTCTTTAATAAAGAAATCTCCCACTTGTTACCTAATAGAATTCACATTCATCTGCACCAAACAACAGTGGACTTAAACCTTTCTCACCAGTCTCGCAAAGATTCAGCTGTTTTTCTTGTGGTGGGGAGGAGCTTGTGTTAAATGAGATTAGCCAAGTCACCCAAAACTTTCCCTACTGATTTTAGAAATTAGTGTTCCTTAAAATCTAAGCAAATGAACTTGGAGAAAGTAAGAGTTCTCCCTGCTCCTGTCTTCTGTCCACTAAGTTTAATGGGAGTCACAGAGGAAGTGTGGTCTGTCAGAGATAGACTCCACATGAAAAATTCCTTTTCCATGAGTCTCTTTGTAGTCAAGAAATTATTTTTCATGACCTACTAAAAGAATTTTAAAATTTAAACTGATTTCCTTTGGTTCTGTTCTTAGCAGCCACTGTGATAAACTGGTCAGACAGATGGAAGCAAGAGCCCTACAGAATATGAAAATGTTCACACTCAAAATGTACAAAAGAGTTTGCACATTAATATGGAAAAGATAGTTATTTCTTTTTCTAGTGACATCCCAGATTGTACCCCACCCCTGGCAGGCCTTCTTTCCAAACCACACATGAAAATGCTGTGTCTGTTTTAGTATTTTCTGTCCTTTTTATATGTACTTTTATATATTTTTAATTTTTTAAAAAGAAAACAAACATCCTGATAAAAATGGTCTGACAGAACATGAGAAGTTGACAAAAGAAAAACATGTGCAAGTATCTGAGGACAAAAATTACTTTTCTATGCCAGTTGTTTGTTTTTTGAGACAAGGTCTCAACATGTAGTCTAGGCTGGCCTTAAACTCATAGCCACCCTCCTGCCTCAGCCTCCTGACTGCTGGGATTACAGGTGTGTGTCATCTAGCAGAAATTATTCTAAGACATAATCTGAATTATAATAGCCATGTGACCATTTGCTATAAAATTGGCAAATATCTTTTAAAATGAAAGTGCCCTATATTATGGAGGCTATCAAACCTATATTTGTAGCAGGGCAATCAGCTGATGTAAACATGTTTGTTATGTAGGAGTGATAGGGTTGTACATATTTACATGTTTTATCGTTGCTTCTTTTTTTGTCTTTTTGAGACAGGGTTTCACTATGCAGTTCAGGCTGGCCTTGAACTCACTTTGTAGCCCAGGCTGGCCTCCAACTTACAGTGACCCTCCTGCCTCAGCCTCCTGAGTGCTAGGATTACAGGCCTGCGCCACCACACTCAGCAGGTTTTACATATTTTAAATTTTCTGTTTGCTTCTCGTGTGTCTTTAGGTTTTCCATAGTAAACATGTATTCCTTATATAACAAAATATATACTTTAACGCCCCTCTTAGTTGAAAACAATATTGTTATTTTAAATCTCTTGTTACCCTTCTCCTATGTTTCTTCATTTTCATTCACCTTTCATGCCAGTTTCTTTCCTCTTTCACTAAAAGACCCAATTGTCATTTTGAAATGGTACTTCTCAGGCTCTTCAGGTCTTCCTAAATTTTTGCCTTGTACTTGATCAAATTGGTTTTGCTTCCTTTTAAAGGCCATTATACCATAATAGGCTTGGATTTAAAAGGCCTTTGTGGTTTAAGTAATAAGTTGTAATAGGCTTGGATTTAAAAGGCCTTTGTGGTTTAAGTAGTAAGTTACATTTTCACAAAAAATGTACCCATTTAAATCATGGCAGACTGACAACTAAAAACACATGTAGGGCTGGGAATAGAGCTCAGCGGCACAAGTGCCTGCCTGGCAAGCACAAGGTCCTTAGTTCGATTCCAGGTACCAAAAAAACCCCAAAAAACATGTATACTGTATTCTTTTGTCTAAAAGTAGACATTACTTTCTAGGTGCTCTGGTTCTGTGTATATGCATCAGTGTGTGTGTAAAACACATGCCAGACACAGGCTTAGAGACTTCATTTGGTCCTCATAATTTTAGGAGATCATTGTTTTCTCTAGGTTGCAACCGGCTTAGAGGTGCTCTGTACTAAAACAGAGAACAGAGCGGGTAACAGCAGAGGGTGGGCCATGCGATGGCATCCAGGAAGGGAGGAGGTGGTACAGAAATGAAACTATGCACAAAGGTTCACAAAATGCCATGGTTTTGATCAACTTCACACACAAAGATTCCCTGACCCCTCAGTGGATCCTGTCATTCCAGTCCTTAGGACAGGCGTAACGCACGTGCTAATGACCCAGCTAGGCAGGGCCCTGTGTTCAGAGGGCCCCAAGCCCTTGGAGTTTAGTGCTCTTGTGGTTCCCCTCCTGAAAGTTTCAGTGATTTTATCTTTGCACTCGTGTCTTGCAAGTAAAGCCTGCTGGATGTCAGAGCACGTGGCGTCCGCTCAAACTCATTTCTGCCTACTGCCAGCGCTCCTGTCCCCAAGAGGTCCTGGCCGTCTGTCCTCTGCCACCTGGTGCCTGGGGCTCTGCCCAGCCTGGCCCTGTCCTCGTCTGTCCTCCCCACAGAGACTTCCCCCTACACACGCTCAAACTGAACTGGCAGCTAAGTCCAGCCCATGGTGGGGGCGGGTTGGACCAGGCCCATATTTACTGTCACCTTTTGCCCATAATAGTGACCCAAGTTCAACCGTGGGGAGGAGTGGACTGGGTACATGCACCCTGGGGCACTTGCCTGGCAAAGCCTGGCAGGCAGCAGCAGTCACTGCTCTGATTTGGCAGCACCATGCCAGTTTGGTGGAGGTGATTCACTGTGGGCAGCCCTCTGATCCATCCCCAACCCAGGTACTGAGTTTGCCTGGCACTCAGGTTGCCACCTGCTGCATGTCCACCTGGTACCAGGTACCTGGGGTGTGTTGCCCTGTGGCTAGAGGGAGGGGCCCTTTCTGTACTCTCCCTGCCTGCATCCTCTGCCCTCAGGAGAGCTCCATTGAATAGCAAAATCAGAGAGTGCAAAGGAAAGAGAACATTTTACATTTCAGGGCTTTTAAGGGCACTTCTTTCCCAATGTTTTAAACAAGGGTCTGCATTTTCGCTTTGGAGCCAGCGCTGCTGTCACATAGTCAGACCATATGTCACTGTAGTTTGAGGCAATCAGAGGAGGGAACAGTTTACTCTGGGAGAAAAGGTGAATTCTTATTTGCTTCCTCCGCCCTTATTTACCCTGCCCTCAAAGCGTTTGCTTGAGGAGGCCTCCTGACATTTCTTCCTGGTGTTAGAAGAAGACGCAGGGCTGGGTCATCTGCAAAGGAAGCTGCCAACCCCTGATAGAGTTTCTTGACTGCATGGGATGGGGCGGTAGGAAGCACTGGGGAAGGAAATGAGAAGTTTGCAATTTGAGATTATTAAACAGTGTGACTAACCATCGCCTCCCCTAACTACACTCCTGCAACTTTCTGTTTTGATACTGTGTGTTCCTCATCTTCAGGAAAGACACATAGAAAGCTGGCTGGCTACACACGAAAAGGCTGTTTATTATCATTCAGGAGATTCCCCTAGGAATTGGGCTGGTACAGGGGTGGGAGGCGATGTACAAAGGGAGTAGTCCCAGCGCATGTTCCTTCCAGCGGCATTGAAAACCACTTACTGCAGGTTCCTCTCTGGCGAAAAGATAGTCCTCAGTGTGAAGGCAGCAGCTTGAATGCCAAATGGGTTCTGAAGACTGCTCTGAGCCATTGCTCATTCTTGCAGATAAAGATCTCAATGCATTGGGAAAAACAGCTTGGTACAGTGTTGTACTGGCACTAGTCAGTCCACAGGGTCATCTCCACACGCCGAAGACAGAACAGACAGTTCTCAGAGTCACAGCAGAATACGTGCCTGGACGAGGAGGGGCCGCGGAGCCAGTTGGATTTTCTCACAGCAGCAACGCATGCCTAAGGCCCTAATCTTAGCTCTCTTTTTTTAAATGATATATATATATATATATATATATATATATGTATATGTGTGTGTGTGTGTGTGTGTATATATATATAATATTCAAATCAACTGTAAATTATATAATTATACTCTGTCCAATAGTAAGCTTTCAAAATATAAGTCACTCTAGTAATAAAGCAATCAATTACATCAATTTTGAATTAACTTTGTTTAGTTGTTCAGGAGAGTGCCCCAGGAAGTGGGCTGGAGTTGGGGTGGGAGGACAATTTGGGGGACTATAGGTTATAGGTGTTGGTAAGTAGGTTCTACCTGGCATCACCTGAAAACCAGGATAGGGCTGACAGAGAGCTCCTGGGGTAACCTGCTAAAGGGGAAACTTCTCTGAGTCAAGGGCTGCCCATACAGTCCATGAAATTGACATTTATGTTCCAGAAATAAGAGACATTAAATATGCTTATATGCTGAAGGCAGGATTGAAATTGCACCTGAAACCGAGAGCCATAATGTACTTTCTACCTTTTAAATGGCAAATACGAGATACTTTGTCAGTCATTGAAAGCTAACTATCATAAGCCATTTTTACCATTTTTAGAAACCAGAATGTGTTGTTCATAATGGGGTTAGAGAGCAGAACAAAGCAAAGCAGAATAGTTCCCTCCTCTGCTCTTATCTCCCCGTGCCCAGCCAGAGGGAAAGTAGCACACGTTTGGATTCTTTTCCTTACGGGCCCTGCCTTGTATTCCCAGGTTCCCCAAGCCCCGCCTTTGTTCCCCTCCTCTCTGCAGTTGATTGCATCCTGAACTGTGTTATGTGCATGTACCGGTTCCCTGCAATGAATGTAATCATACATACTGCAAACATACACTAATGAAAGTCAAAAACAAAAGAGAGAAAGAAGCTGGAATTGACTGCATCTAAGCAGAGAGCATTATGGTCAAAACATAACAGCAAAATATAAAAAAAAAAAAAAACCTCAGGGAACCCAGGGCCTAATTCTTTCATCTTCTAGTGCAGCGGCCTCAAGGCTGTTCTCTGAGCCACCCCACTTGGAGAGGCCTGGGGGTCCGGGTATGAGCCCCATGCCTGGAGGGAGTATTACCACTTCCACTCGCCTCCCACTTACCGTAGTGTAGTCACTTACCCGACCTAACAGCAAAAGAGGCCAGAAACTGATTTTGGAAAGCTCTGGGAAGAGGCAATGATGTGGTAGTCCCATGACACTCCCTTGCTACACTACCTAATCAGTACCACAGAATCCAGGACATTTTCCTGGAAGAGGCTGGAAGCATCACACTTTGCGAGCCCAGAGTAGAGGGTAGAGCTGTAAAATGGACCATTTGGTCAAAGTCTCAGAAATCAGCTCTGTGCCGCAGGCACTTGCCCTTTCTACCCTGGAGGAAGACAAGAATTTCAGCCTCTGAAGTGGCCAATAGATTGGCTATGGGCTTTGACACACTAGGCACAGCTCACGGCTAGGACAGGGAAATGAGACACCTACTCAAAATCAAGGTGTTAAGCGCAAGCCTGACAGCTGAGACCAGATATCTCCAGGTTGGTCTCTCACTCAGTCCCACAAAGCTGGAAGCCATATTTGAGCTTCCAAGATGGGATTCCTCTTTGAAGAAAGCAAACAGATTTGAGAAAGGGCTTATAGATTCTCCAGCGATGTGGCTGTGTTCTGTGCCTTTACCCTACAGTGAGCTCCACCCACTCTAGGAAACATCCCGTGAGCTGTTCAGTGCCTCACATTTATGAACCTGAAACAAAGAGAGTCAGGAATTAACAAGCAAATAAAGAGAGACTCTAATGTAAAAGACAAGGTCCGAAATAATCAAAAAGAAAATGAACCAAGGGGAGGCAATGCTAAGGGCAAAAGAAACAATGGGGGGCAACCATTCTAGTTACTATGGTCAAACAAATATGAGACTGCAGTGCATATAAGCCAAAAAGAACAGGATGCCATGGAACAGACCATCTTGGTGATATGAAAGGGCTTTTGGAAATTAAAAAATATAGGATTAATGAAATTAAGAATTTCATAGAAAGTGGAAGATAAAGTTGACAACATCTCCTAGAAAACAGAATGAAAGGCAGAGTGGAAAACTCAAAGAAAAAAACAGAATAAAATCATAAGATCAAGACATGAGTTCCAATATCTTCTTAATAGGAGTTCCAGAAAACTGAGAAAATGGATAGGGGAAATCATCAAAGTATTTCCCCGATTTGAAGGTCAGAAGCTGCCATATTGAAATCCACTTAACGTAATGAAAAGAAGGTGCACCATAAAAGCGCAGAATATCGAAGATGAAAGGAAAATCCAAAGCTTTCAGGGACAGAACACACAAGTCAGTTCTAAAGGGCAGGCATCAGAATAGCACCGGCCTCCAAGAGCAGCAGCAACAAAAGCAGTGGATCAATGCTTTCAAAATGAGAGCGATGACTTCCAACTTAGAATTCTGTACTTAGCCAAACTGTCGTTCAAACACAACCATAATCGCAGCTAGCTCTCGGATTGTTCAAGAACAATGTATGCATGTAAAAGCTAGAGAAAGATGTGATAGGGCCAGTATGGAAAAACGTTAACAACTGGTGAAATGTACAAAGTGCTTTTGGAAATATTCGTGCAAGTCTTTCTTAGGGTTTGATGTTTGAAAAAAAAATGAAGGTAGAATAAAGGAAGTATTGGACACTTAAATTCTTCAAAGTTTCTCTCCTCTATGATGTTCCTTCTATGCCACCATGGAAGGGGATGTGTTTCATACATACAAGGAAGTAAAAGAGTGAAGTGCAACCATGGTATCGAGAAAACAAAGAATTCCACACAGAAGAGAAGAAACAGGAAGTCGTGGGATAACAGCTGTGGAGTGGATCTGGGGAGTAACCAGGCTAGCCTGGAACAGGAGCACCAAGCACAGAAGGCTTATTTCCAGTAAAATCCGAACTGACAGATGAGCCATTTGAATGGTTCTATAGCGAGGAGAGTTTGCAGTTGGATAAGCAGATGAGCCCACAGAAAATAGAACTAAGCCAAATTTTAGTTAATTATTAACTCTAGTGGAGATGAACAATTGCACAAGAAAAGAGATGTAAATTGTGGTTCAGCCATGAACAAGATTTACGTGGGTATTAATATACAAATGAATATATAATACAATGCTGAGAATGAAGGGAGGAAAATGGTATATGAATGAAAGGTCTAAAGGCATAGCTCCTTGTTTTCCATACTAAGAAATTAATAGGCAATATATAAAATGAAAAAAATCAAGAAAGGCTGTAGACAACTATTCTTGGGAATATAGAGGGAACATGAAAAATAGTACTAAAATAGTTAAAGGCAGAAACCTCTAAGAAATGGAAATCAGAGTTAGTTGGGGTAAGCAAGGGATATAATTTTATAAATAGGAGGTTTGTCTAGGTCAGTCCCCTTTTGGTTTTTTTTGTTTTTTTTTTTGGCGGTACTGGAGATTAAACTCAGGACCTTGCGCTTGCCAGGCAGGCACTTATTCCACTGAGCTATGTCCCCAGCCCCTCAGTCCTTGTTTATTCTTTTTACTTTGGCACAATTTTATTACCATTGCCCTTTTCACTCTCAGAATTGCTCCAGTTTAGATAAAGTCTTGAGGTGTTCTTTCACTTTTTAAGCCACATATGTATAATACCTTGATGAAAAGTAAAATAAAGAAAGAAGGACCCTAAATAAAATAACTCTTTCATCAAGCTTGGTGAAAGACTTTGATTTTCTTTTTCCCTAAAATTAATTCATCAGTTTAAAATTTTTTTTTTTTTAATTTTGTTTTGTTGGTTTTTTTGAGACAGGGTCTCCACGTAGCTTAGGCTAGCCTTGAACTCACTATGTAGCCCAGGCTGGCCTCAAACTCATGGTGATACTCCTGCCTCAGCCTCCTGAGTGCCAGGATGACAGGCATATGCCACCACGACTGGATGCAATATATGTATCTGTTTCAAAGCACATTTTACGTTTACTATCTCATTTAATCTTTACAACCTGCCACAGTATTAAATGAGAAAGCTCTTAAACCATCTCACAAATGAACACAATCTGAGATATAAAATCAAGAACTCAGATTAATTAGCTTAGCTATTAGAAAACAATGACTAATTCAAACACCTTTTCTTCAGCCTGATCTCTAGAAGGACATTCTAATTAGTCCACTGTTATGGATTGAATGTATACCCCAAAGTTCCTATGTTAAAAATTTAAGCCCTAAGGTGACTGTGTGGAGAAGTGGAAGGTTTAAGAGGTGACCACAGATCAATGTCCCTATCCCGCAGTGAGCCTGTCACCCCTAGAATGGCTGTGTTAGGAGAGAGTTTGGCACTCTCTTGCATGTACCCTCCTGCAGTCTCAGGAGGGTTAGAAAGAGCTGGGGAAGTCCTGAATTCCCAGGACAAAGGCTGTTGAGTGTGGCTATGTCCGGTGCAGTTGAAACAAATAAGAAATACTAAGAGTTGTTTGTCTTTCCATTTGATCTCAGGATCTTCTGGTTGCTTTTTTATGGAAAAAAATAAAACAAAATTTCATAACAAGATAACAGGAGAATAACAATAGTTAATACACTGCAGATTGTAAATCAAGGCTTGAATGCCTTTCGGAAATCTATTCAAAACTCTCAGTAATGGGTAAGATTCAGTGTCTTCCTCCTGGAGATTCCCCCGATGACTGGTTTGTTGGAGTTCCCTCTGAACTCCTGTTGTGCTTGCTGCAGGCTGATTTCTTTCAAAACTAATCAAATGCAATGTTGTCTTATATATAATGTGTTGTTTGTCTTGTTTGTATCATCTTTCCTCTGACTAAATACTAAATGACTAAAGTTTTTTCTTTTTTATGAGTTCTCAGGCTGAGGATACAGCTCAATGGTACAAGCGCCTTCCTGAAAAGTGCAAGGTCCTGAGTTCAGTTCACAGTACCAAAAAAAACCACAATTCTTTCCTTCCTTATTCTTCTCATTTTAAAGAGAAAACAAAAACAAATTAACAAACACAAAGACATAAACAGAATAACACAAAAACAATGAAAACGATACAGATCTCAAACAAGGTGATAGGAAATTAACAATGGTCGTTGTATTACCTATTGTTATCTTCACACCCCTACTTTCTTTCCTCTTTTCCCTCCTCCCAGTTGTTCTTTCCTTTTGAGCAGTTTCTTTCCCTTTCCCAATATCCTTACAGCTTTCAGATTTCATTTACTCTTTCAGGTTCTTACACTAGGGAGAGGATATGATGTTTATACACATAAATCCGATTTTATTTCACTTATGAGTAGAGTCAAAGAGAGTTCTTTAATCCCTCCTCTCATTCTAAGATTTTTCTTCTGGTTTGAAACTCTCCTCTGGCCAGTTCCATCCTCACTCACACCCCCATTTTTCCTGCTCATCCCTCCTTTATGTGATTTGACTTTAGGTCGCTCTCCCCTCCCTAGAGCACATCCCTATGGGGTGAGGGACCTTAACTTACAGGTCAAGGAGTGGATGGTGATGTGGTCCAGTAACAACGTTACCGAGACATTTCTTTTTCTTTCTTTTTTTTTTTTTTTTTTTTTTGCGGTACTGGGGATCGAACTCAGGACCCTGCGCTTGTACCGAGACATTTCTAAGGACTATGCAGTTTTAGAACCAAGCTTGTTAGAATGAACAGTTTAAAAGTCTCCTACATTTATCAGCTTTCTGGGCAAACAAAGCCACTCTGAAGCCTAGTGAAGAAGACCAAGGCGCAGATCTGTACCCCTCCTCCTCCGATTCCTCCTCCTTCCCCACGCCTGTACCCCCTAACTCCTCTCCCACTAGCTGGGCACTGAAATGACTGTCAGCTTTATTTTAAAGGCGTACCACTCCACATTCTCACCGTCAATTTCTTGCTTTCCTTGCCTGACCTGCTGCAAAATTGAGGACCACACTCTCTCCCTGAAACTTCCACCCCTCCTTTAGTGTGCAATGGCTATGCAGTTTATGGGTTTGTTCTTTTCTGATCCAGGAGGCTGGTGCAGGCCAACCTTGTTCTGTTCCTGAGTCCAACGGCCCCCCTCGGGCCGTTCCCCCCCCCGACCTCGGCAAGACTGGCATTGAAACTGACAGAGTCCCCTCTACCCGGGTTAAACATGTACGCAAGCAGGTGCTGCGCGCTCGCTTATGTTGCTCATTTTATATAAGCTCCTCTTGTTGGTAGCGCCCATAAGACACAACTTTGCACCTGACATAGCCACACTCAACAGCCTTCGTCCTGGGAACTCGGGACTTTCACACCTGGTTTTTAACCCTCCTGAGACTGCAGGGCAGTGAAGGGGGTTGCACCAGGCAGCCACAAATGGCCTAGTTCTAACTCCTCTTTTGGCCACATCTCCCCCAAAACACGTGTGCGCAAACGATATTCTCGTGTCAAGGTGGAAAACACAACTGTTTTCTGGGATTCGCCTTCTACCACCTCAAACCAAAGGCACCCCATTAATTCTCCCAATTCTCACAAATGCTTCCATTTTTAATGATTTGAAAAAGGTAATCAACTGCACTATTTTTACAAAAAAAAATTACTAATACACAAAGTGACACTGTCCAAAGCCCACTCCTCAGGCAAAATCCATTACTAAACATCTTCAGGGCAGGAGTGGCGAGAAGCACATGCCACGGAAGAGGTCACGGCCGGAGGTATGAGAAGCCCCGCCCAGGTTGGGGCCGCGTTCTTTCCCGCCTCGCACTCTTGTCCCCGCCCCTGGCCCCCGGCCCCCGGCCCCCGGACCGCGCTCCCGCGAGGCCCCGCCCCTGCCCCGCCCAGACGCCGACGTCAGTTGTTATGTCTCTGGCCGCTGCAGCGCAGCTACTGCTCCGGGGGTGACTGCCGCGGCCTGAGGAGGCGGCCGGGGCCACTTGCGCCGCCCATCGGAACAGGACGCGTTGCGTGGCCAGGAGGCGGCCCAGCACTATAGTCTCCCGGGGAGTCGTCTCGGGGCCTAATTTTTGCTTTTTTATCGCTAGCACCGTCGCCCCGCCGCGCTCACCGTTTCTCTGCGGAGACCGCGCCGCTCCCTCCCGGCCGCCCGCCTGAGAGAGGCGCCGCCCGAGCGAACCTGGAGCCGCCGCGCCCGTCGCCGAACCTGGGTGGCCGGCGGGGTCTGGGGCCTGGGCGCTGCGGCGGCCGCTCCTCCCCGCGCTGGGCCCCGGGCCTGGCCTGGCGAGACGCCGCGCCCTCTGACCGCCGCGGCCTCCGGGCCTGCGCGCCCTGTGGACCGAGTCTGGTCGGGTCGCGCCCCAGCCGCTAAGATCGCGGCGCTGGAGGCCGGGGCCCGCCGCCTGGGGCGCCGCGGGAGTCGTGCTCCCGCGTCCGCTTCTTTCGGTGGTTAGGGGACGGGGCCCGGGGAGCGTTTCTCGGTTTTTCTCGCCTCCCATCTGGAAGGCGAGACGAGGAGGCTCTGCGCCTCTGCCACTGCAGTCCCCTCCTCGGCCACGCGGACCGACCCCGCGGTCCCCCTGCCCCGCCGCGGGGATGGCCCGCAGGTGACCGCCGCCCGCGCGCGACGCTGCCCTGCCCGACCCGACCCTCTTTTCCCTGCTCCACCTTCCGGGCTCTCGGGCGAGAGAGAGGAGACACACGCCAAGGAAGATGTGGCTGAAGCTTTTTTTCTTGCTCCTGTATTTTCTGATCCTGTTTGTCCTGGCCAGGTTTTTTGAGGCCATTGTGTGGTATGAGACCGGCATCTTTGCCACCCAGCTGGTGGATCCGGTGGCGCTGAGCTTCAAGAAGCTGAAGACGATTCTGGAGTGCCGGGGACTGGGCTACTCGGGGCTGCCCGAGAAGAAGGATGTCCGGGAGCTGGTGGAGAAGTCAGGCGAGTGTCGGGCTCCCCGGGTGCCGCCCCAGTGGGCAAGGGGCGATCTGTACCTGCGCCCACCTTGCTCCGCCTGCAGAAAGACGTGTCTGCAAGGTTGAGCGGACTGCAGGAAGCTGCCCCGGGGGTTTTGGTTTTGGTTTTGGCATCGGTTTGCTTTGCTTTGTCCAAGTATTTTTTGAAGTACTTGAATTCTAGTAGTTTTGAGAGGGGCCCTGCAATTATTTGTCGGGCATGTCGGTATGTCTTTTTAAGGCTATTTTTGAATGACAGTTTGAAAGTGTAGCTTTTCAGCGTTGTGCGCTACATGGAGTGATTTTTTTTTCTCAAAATTTGGGAAGGACAAACTGGAAAGCATTATTTATCAGTTGAAATTCATAAAAACACGGGAAAAGAAATACTCCAAAACATTGTCTACCTAGCCATAATTGTCACTATAGTAATAACAAGCGGCTCACCGCGGAAAAACATTAGAATACTCAATACCAAAGAGGCTTTTGGGCCAGAGAGTTTAAGTGTGAGTAGGGTGTACACCATATAGTATTCACTTTGGTGAAAATAGAGGTCTTGATGTGAATGCCTGCCTTGTTTTCTTCTGAGCTTTAGTCTGTGGATTGAAGTTTGTTTGTATTTTGAACGTAAACTTTGTTTTGGTCGTGTGTTATAGGCATCGTGTATCACTTAATGGTTTGAGGGATGAATAGGATTGAAACAGCACTGTGACTGTGTGTAATGCCTTGAAAAAATGTATTTACAGTAACTGTTGGTTTGGGGTAAGTGGGTGAGATGCTTTTTTTTTTTTTGGCGGTACTGGGGATCGAACTCAGGACCCTGCGCTTGCTAGGCAGGCGCTTATTCCACTGAGCTATATCCCCAGCCCCAGTGGGTGAGAAATACAATTTTTTTTTTTTACTGCTGGACAAAGTGTATATTTGTTTAGATCTACTTCCTGCAGGAAGATTGTAATTTGAGAAAGGCATTATGGGTTGCTGTATGGAGCCGTTCAAACTGATAGTTTTTGTTGTTTCAATTCTGTTACCCTTGTCTTTTACAAGACCATTTTTTCCCTTATTTAGTACCCTATAGCAATATAGTGTCATAGACAAGGAAAACTGTATAGCAGTTTAAAACTTGCCTATTCGTAGCTTAAGGGCTGTGACACTCATACCTTACTACTAAGGTGAAGAAAAGGAATGCTTTCTGCAAAAGTGATACTTTTTTTTTTCTTTAGAGAAAATGTCAAATCATGTATTATTCTTGCCCCTTGTGTGCTGACTGGTTTATGGTGACTTTTAGTTCTACCACAAGGGGGAAAATGGAGTAGCTAAAGCTAAAAAAGATCTCTAATAAACAAGCTCTCTAGGTTTGGAAATGAGAAGTGTCTTACCTTCAAAAGCCAAGTCATTTTTCATAGTAGAACAGTTTTATCACACTTTAGTTGTGGGGTGGAGGGTTTTGAGACAGTCTTCCAGTGTAGTTCAAGGTGGCCTTGAACTCACTATGTAGCCCAGGCTAGCTTCCAACTCCAGGCAGTCCTCCTGCCTCAGCCTTCTAGTGCTGAGATTACAGGCATCACCCATCATGCCTAGCTCACATTTTTTTTCTTTTGATATTGTTCTATGTCCTGTTGCCTTCCTTTGAGCTTAAGAAATGCTTGTCATACTAAATGTACAAGTAGTCCACATAAAATCAAAGAATATATACACCCCACAAAAATATGGCTCAGATCAGCCATTGAATAGCAGAAAGCCTAGATATAGCAATTTGTCTGTAAAATTTATTTGTTGTGAATGGTTTTGCTGTTATAGTGGTACAGTGCAGAACTCAATGGTACAATGGCAAAATTGAAAATAATGTGACACAGATACAAACTATGCTATAAATCAGGGTATTGAGAATGAAGTTTATTTTGATAAATTTCTAACCTCCAAGTGCTACAAACCATGTTGCTATTTTAAGTTCTTTTAACCCATTTCTAAATATTTTACATCAGAACCTATAAACTATATTGTTTGTGGTCTTTTTGAGACAGGGTCTCTCTATGTAGTTCAGGCTGGCCTTGAGCTCCCTTTGTAGCCCAGGCTGTCCTCGAACTCCAAGGATCCTCCTGCCTCAGTCTCCCGAGTGCCGGGATTACAGGTGTGCACCATCGTGCCCAGCTAAACCGTATTGTTTAAAAGATAATGTGAAACTTGAACTTGTCATGCATAAAACTGAATAATTAAATGTTGAACATGGTTGTACTTGCCCAGTTACTCAGGAGGCCGAGGCAGGAGGATCACAAATTAAAGGCCAACCTGGGCAACTTAATGAAAGCCTGTCTCAAAAAAATTTTTAAAAAGGCCAGGGATATATCTCCGTGCCAGGAGCCTGGATTCAATCCCCAGTAACCTCCCTGGACAACCAGAGCCTCCCCCATCTAAAAAGGGCTGAGGAGGCAGCTCAGAGTTCCCTCAGGAGCATTAAAAAATAACAAAAGAACAAAAACATTAATATTATGATGGCTTTTGGGGCTGCTACAAATTCAATAATTTTTATTAAATTACATGATGGCTGGGAGTGTTGGCACACACCTGTTGTCCCAGCACTTGGGAGCCTGAGGCGGGAGGATTGCTACAAGTTTGAGGCCAGCCTGATCTACACAGTGAGTTTAAGGCCAGCCTGAACTACATAGTGAGACCCTGTCTCAAAAAAAAAAAAAATTATGTGATACCCTTACTAGAATATAAGGTCTGTATTTTCTGAGTTGCATTCTTACCTGTTTTTTTGTTTGCCTATCACATAGTAGGTTCTTACATATTTATTGAATGTATGAATATTAAATGAGTGTATTGTGTTCTTTATAGAGTGGAATAACTCAATTTTTTATGGTATAAAATGGAATTATTCAGATTTGGAGGATGAGATTTTTTAAATCGTACATGTTTTTTCCTGTCTTCAGGTGACTTGATGGAAGGGGAGCTCTATTCAGCTCTCAAGGAAGAGGAGGCGTCTGAGTCTGTTTCTAGCACCAATTTCAGCGGCGAAATGCACTTCTATGAGCTTGTAGAAGACACAAAAGATGGCATTTGGCTAGTTCAGGTATCACAAACTGATTTTTCTTGATAACTTGAGAACCTTTAAGAGAAATTGCTTTTATCCAAATAGTATGTGGGTGGTGACAGTTCTGTTTACTTGTGTCGCGTTTCTTAGGCATAACTCAGTTCTGAGTTGAAGAGTCTAATGTCTTCCTGAAGAGGTTTTTGCAGACCAAGATAAACGGATATTCAAGAGTGGAAAAGGGAAAGCTGGGAAAAGGGGGTGGCTTTTTTTATTTAGAATCATCAGCAGCAAATCCATTTCATCTGTGGGATCTACATTTGCGTGAGAAACACACTAAGACTCAGCTGTGGGATCTACATTCGTGTGACAGACACACTCGGACTCCCTTTGTTTAGTGATGTGCACTATTTATGTCAGCTTTTAACTAGTTTTGAGTTTTTAGGTTTTAGAAAAACCTAAAATAAAAGTAAGGGAGTCTGTGTTCAGTAAATAACCAACTTCTGTCAGTAGGGAGGAGCCGTGGTGAGCAGTGGTAGCAAGTGCTCATTATTGTGCTTATCACAGTGAAATAATTTTTGACTCTAGTTCTTATACCAAAACTGAGATTTAAATAGTGTGTTAGAATTTTAGAGCCATAAAAGCCCTTAAAAATCACCTTTTGTGCTTCTCAAAATATGGTCTCTGGTGAATGAGTGGGCACACATTATCATTAATATATTCTAATGTAAATTGAAATCATGTGTATTGTATTGTATCGAACATGTAATTTCCTCCTAAACATTGCTTAAGAAAGTTATTTACATTTTTTAAATGTAGTTTCACTTTTTTTTCTTTTCTTTATTTTTTTTGAGACAGAGCCTCAATATGTAGTTCAAGCTGCACTGGAGCTGGCAGCAATCCCCCAGCCTCGGCCTCCCAAGTCTAGGATTATATGCATGTACCAGGAAGCCTGGCTAAACTGTGGTTTCACTTAAAGTAACATATCAAATTAGCAGCATGAATGTGGCTAAGAGTAAGAATGTAGTGTGTGAATTGGTGAAATTTGGGAGTCATATCATTCTAACCCTTTCTGGGGCACTGAGAGGTGCTATAGCTTGCCATAGGCCATGGGTACAGTTGTTAATGTTGAACTAGGATCATATCCTAGGTCCCTTGATTTTTTTTTTGGTCCAGTGTGCTGGTCATTTCACTCAAGGATTGACAAAAGTTGACTTAGGGTATGAAAATTAAAATAGGTTCTTTGTATTTTTTTTTTTCTGAAAACAAGGACTAAAAAATAGGTTTTTGAAAACTTTGAGTTCAAAGACCTTAGTTAAAGGCCTAGCACCTTCACTGATTTGCACTATGATTTTGAATAGATAGGTTTTCAGTTGCACTTGGTCTGAAATAAATATATCTACACCAAAGGAAAATGAAATAATCCTGTAGTCCTTAGAAATAATCCTATGTATGTGGGTTGAGGTTGGGAAATTCTCATGGAGCTTGCATTCGCTATCAGTGGTCTTTCCTTTATTGTTACTTTCCTACTATGTTTGAACTTTTACCCTCCAGAGAATCTAAGTTTGGGAAAGGGAGAACCCGTGTTTGTATGGGTGTAGTCTATCTAGTTTATTTCTGTTCATTAATATTGAACAATAAGCTGAAGCTTCTTTAAAACTTTTAATTTCCAAATGCATTGTTACATTTCTTTTCTCTGGAATTTATTTCTAATAGTCTGGTCAAGGAATACCTTTAATTTTAATTACTGAGATTGAGTTCAGTAAACCATGCTGGAACCCTGTGTTCATGTATCTAAATGTTTGCACCCCGTGTGATTCACCCCATGGAAACAAATGGTAAAGATGCGTGCGTCTTGAAACTTGGAAGAACTGTATCAAAAGCCTGGGAATTCTTTCATATATACAATGCAACTGAGACAAGAAACATATTGGGGGTCACTGGTTAATGATGTATTCTTGGCTAACAACCTGTTTTTAATATCTTATTAGAGCCATCCATGGATTAAACTCCTGTAACATGTGACAAAATTAATCAGTTTATTCAGCAAATATGGGTGTGCCAGGCTCTGTTCTGGGTCCTGGTAGTGTACCGGGAACAAACACCAGGCTAAGTCCTTGCCCTCTTAGGCAGCTCATGCTCCAGCTGGGAGATACAGACACCAAATAAAGGAATAGGTGATGTAATGTCACTTACCGGAATGTACTAAGAAGCAAAATGAACAGGATGAGGAGACAGAGATGGCAGGGAATTCTCCTATAAGGTGGCACTTGTTGAAGGAAGTAAGGAAGAAATAATATGAATGTTAATGTTATAAATTCTAGTCTCTAAATTGTATTTCTTTGAAAGTATTTTTAAATCTCATAGGTACTAACAGTTGAAAGGCACCTAAGAAAAAATGGAGTGTATTCATTTGGTTTTCTGTGTGTGAGAAAGACATAGGAAGCATACTTCATTTTCCCAGTCACTCTCAAGGTTCACACTCGTCACCACCATCTGGCTTGTTTCCCTTGAGGCCGGTGGTTTTCCATCTGCCAAGTGGCCAGTTTGGTCTGGAAGAACAGTCCCTGGCAGGACACCTGAGCAGAGGGAGATTGAAAGCCTGCCCTTGGCTCTGTGAACTAACTACCTAAGCTATCAGCACAGATACCTGGTTTAAGCTCTAGAATTGTTTTTGTGTTTTGGATTCAAACTATATTTAAAGTTGAAAGTACCTGTTCAAAACAGAAGATAAACATTCTGATTGTCTTTTAGCTCAGGTTATATTAGTCTATAATCTATCAAGGGTAGCTTTCAAGAATTTAGTTTTTAATAATTTGAGTAATTTTCTTTTTAGTAATTTGAGTGATTCTTTTCTCTTTATTTTATAGTACTGGAGATCGAGCCCAGGGCTTTCACAGTGAGCTACATCCTCAGTCCTTTTTTATGGCTTATTTGAGACAGGTTCTTGCTAAGTTGCTAAAGAACCCGGGCTGGGCTTGAACTTGCCATCTTCCTGCCTCAGAGTGCTAAGATCACAAGTATGCACCAGCATGCTCAGCTGTTCTTTATTTTAAAATAAACTAATTTGTTTTCCTTTTCTCTAAAAGGAGTGATGCCATTTCAGTCTTCTTTAAATTGCCAAGCTTTCCCATGTCTCCTATATTCTTCACTGTGTGAGGTGAACAGAACTATTTTTAGTGGGTTTTTTTTTTTTTTTTAGTTTTTGAGGTAGCAACATCCATGTGACATTTTTGCCAGTAAAGAACACTATGTAATCCATGAAGAACTCAGTTTTTTTTCCTAACAGTTCTTTCTGACATTCTGAGTTTTCCTTCTGTGTTCCAACATAACTGTTTACTTTTCATTAGTTGTTTAAGGTTTTGTAGATTCTTTGATTCTGCTGCTACCTGTCTCCTTGGCATCACGTATAGAAGACTTGGACAGAGATAGATGCACAGCTGATAGGCTTCTGTATTGGGAAAGTTAGCATAATTTGTAGGTTTTTATGGATTTATTCTTTTAACATTTCTGTTTCTCTGTTTTGATTGTGAAAAAGAATGAGAGAGAGTGTGTGTGTGTGCATGCGCGAATCTGTGGCTGTGGGGACTGAACCCAGGGCCTCGTGCATGCCTGGCGAGTGCTCTGACACTGAGGTGCATCCCCAGCACTGTTCAGACTGTTAGCATAGTTAACGCAGACATGTGTATTCCCTCCTGGCTGTGTCCTGTGCTAAGGAATCTAAAGTGACTGAAGGTGAGATAACAGGGGAAAGTACTATAAAGTCCTGGAAAACTCGGTCAGTATTCACTGAAGTATTATGTTAATGCACTTACTGTTTGGCTGACACTATTAAGGGCTAACTTTAAACTTATATTTTTGTTTAGAACTATAGTTTTGTTAGGTCAATTCCAATTTATTTTTTACTGCTACTCTAGAGGCAAAAAGCATGGCAAGCCACTTTATCCTATATAAAAGTTTTAGTGAAAACTTTGTATTTACTTATGAAGTAAGCCAGTGAGAATACTAGAATACTAAACATTAAAATGTTTATTTTGCCAGGTACTCGTCCCCATTTTTAATGATTTTATACAGTTTGTATGCATGTACTTAAGTTGGTCCACAGTTTCAAAAATAGACTCCTGTTAAAATTAAACATTGAGAAATGCCGAAATGCAGAAAATGCAGCACAGCACTCCTGTTGTTCCCACTGCTGTTTAAGTAAGCCTCACTAGCATCACAGGGGATTAACAGTATTACAAGGGGTACGCCAAGTGTTCTGATGAGTAATGAACTCCACCTCTAAGAGACAGGCCAAAGTGCATTTGTAAATGCACTGAATGGGGTGTGTTTATGGCTAACTGGGGTCAAGAACACTAGTGTGCAGTTGTACAGCAAAGTAGTATTTTATACTAGTATTGTCCAGAAAATGCTCCAGATGACAGGTTGTTCAGAAGGGACTTTTGTTATATTGAAATAAAAAAAGGTGGAGTCTTTCTTTTAAGGATTCTGTGAGATCCAAAGTTATAGGAATGAGTTACTAAATTGTAAAAAGGTGAAATAGTTTAAGTGTCTCTTGAACACCTACATGAGCGAGGTCCCACGTTAGCTGCCAAGAGTACAGCGGTGAGCCAGCACGGCAATGTTGGGTGGAGAGGCAGCGCCCTGGCAAGGGGAGTGGGAAGGTTGCTTCACTTCTAGCCTGTCTTGCCAAGTCTCTTCCTGGCCTGGAACAGGAGCTTCTCTTCCATCCAGTTCTTTTCTAGTCTAAAACTATTCCCCATGGAGAGGAAGCCTCCCTCCCAAACCACCAAGGACGCTCTCGCCTTTAATGAGACCAGCAGTGAGGATGCCACTCAGAATGGTGCATGGTTTTAAAATACAAGCTGTAAATGTGAGGCTGTATAGTGTGACACAGTAGTAATAGGCTTTGTGTATTTTGTTCTGCCATGTGACTCAGCCAGATGAGTTATTTTGTGAAAATACTGACATTTTTATGGTGGCCATTTAATTAAACTGCTACCAGAATTAATTTATGCTAAACCATCAGGTGAGACTCATAACTGTATAGTACATTGGACAAAGCAATTTCTAGTTGCATAAACTATAGTCATATTAAATACTTTCATGTAATGCCTAGATGGTTTTTCACTTTTGTGCAGCTCTCAGTCAGGGATCCTTAAACTCTTCAAAAGCAGAAGGTAGGACAGACTACTGAGTAAACAAGACCGTGGGATTGAACATTGACACGCACCTGCTCCAGAGATGTTCGCCACTCTCTTCACTCAGCTCTGCTGTCTTTGGCAGAGCCAGGATGGGCCTAGAAATAGCCTGCTCTCATTCACTCTCCCTTTTTTAACATTAGAGCTCTTAGAAGTCTGAAATATACCTCTGCAGTGAACAGAACCTTCACTGAAAGGCACCCCAAGACTTAGGGCCTGATTACACTGACAGACATCTCTTCACTCCTTAAAGCAGTTGTCAGAAACACAGACCTGAAGTTTTGGATTATTTGCATCGTGCTCAAATAGTGGAAAAATAATCTGAAAAAAGTTCTTGAGAAATAAAAAGGACAGAGAGCAAGGAGTATGGTGATAAGATGGCACCAAGGCTTCTTAATCTCCCAAGGACTCTGAAAAGTAAGGTCAAGATTTCTTTAATAACATGACCAAAAGAAGAACGACCATACTGACTCTGCTGTGGTAGCAGGGGAAAAAGACAAGAAAGCCTCCCCTGCTTGGTCTCCAGGTAAAACTCACATCTTCGGATCATGGAAAAATATAAAAGCCAGAGTCTTACTGGGTAGTGTAACCTGTGTGAACCTCTTCAAAAGGAGCTTTCTACTAAGAGTTTTCATCTCAAATTACCCTCTTCCCAGTTATCTCAGCTATCTGAATATTTATGTAAGGACTCACATCTCCCTCAATAAGACCACTTCTTTTATTAAAAAGTACTATCAGAACCATTTGCTTAGTTGGTTGCTCTAAAGTTGAGTGTACACGTATTTATTATCACAGTTATAAGATACTATGTTTGCATGTACACCTCTAAGCATGAGGGTGGTAACATCAGTAGCATGTGGCAGGGGTTACTGAAGACTGTTACCTGTGGACCCACAAAATGAACTTAAACTTACTTGGCTGTGACCACCTACTCAAAGTGTTCCTGCTGCCTTTGACTTTCCTTGGACTTCCCAGCTGAGTGGCTGCATACGAGGTAGCTGCACCCTCTCCTCTCGCAGGGAATTGACTGTTGGCATTCATTCCACAAACCCATCTGGGACATTATTTCCTGAGGCTTTGTGAACATAAAAATAGTCCTTCCTGCCAGAAAGATCAGGGGCCTCAGAGTACTGCATTGTAATTTTAAATTGAATGGTACTGTATCAGTAATACAGCATTTATGAAAATAAACTTGGCCTATAACCTCTGAACTTAGAATATCAGATAGCTTTATGATGACTTTAGGCATTTTTGGCTTTGCTTTAAATGCCATTAGTTATTTTTGTGTTTTTATTTTTAATATTTACTAGATTTTGTTTTTAATGTTTTACTGGATTCTTCATTGAAATTTTTCTTTTATTCAAAGCAGGAAGATTAGGGGATAATGGGAGGAAAAAGCATTAAACTTAGAACAAATGACAGTTAAAGCTGAAGTTGTTACGTGTGTATTTTGAAGATCAGTTTTTCTTAAATTAAGTTTATTGGCACATTTTGGGTATACGTAACAATCACATTTATCACAGGTAATTTGGACCTGTACATAATACATCTTGATTCTTTTTTCTGCTTCCCCTACCTCTGTTCTACCGTCTTCCCCTCCTTATTTATAAAAGCTTTATTCCATTTTTTCTGAAGGTCAGTTTAGAATTTTTTCCTTTTTTTGAAAAATCTGTTCTCCTAGTCCTGTGTTTGAAAGCTATTTGCAAATTTGAAGTAGAAGCTCAAGAATGTAAAATTATTATGACTGTTCTTTTTATTTGTTAGAATTGTTCATGACTGTAAAGGAAAAAACCATAGCAGTAGTAGTATTGATTTAGTCAAAGCATAGTTTAATAGAGGACATTTTTGACCCTTGACTTCATAATTACGCTTTAAGAAAAGTGAAATTTGAACTCACGTGATAATTTTTCATGAGCTTTATTTGGATTATTGTTTAAAATTTTCTTTTCAGAGCAAAGAGGAATGACTCTTAAGAGCCATTTGCTTCCTATGCAACTTAATTCTGGAGAAAAGGCCACATGTTCAAGAACATAGCTAGTTTTTTTATTGTGATTTCCCTCGTTTTTGTAACTGCCAAGAGTATGGGAGCTTGTACTGTATTTGGTGTTTGAAGACTTCAGTTGGACGGTTGCCCCTTCTATAATATTTTTTTCTTCCATAACATTGAAGTAATAATATGGTATAAGAACCGGAAACAATATCTTTTTCAAAAAAGTGAAATTAAACTATGAATATATATGGTTGATAATTAAAGTTTCTTTTTTCATTTTCTTCTTTTTGGGAGATAGGTCATAGCAAATGACAGAAGTCCTTTGGTGGGAAAAATTCACTGGGAGAAAATGGTTAAAAAAGTGTCAAGATTTGGAATACGCACGGGCACGTTTAACTGTTCCAGTGATCCCAGGTGAGTGGATCGGACAGTTGTTAGAACTTGAGTCCTGATCAGAATCTTTCTTGTTGAATGAAGAATGTGATATTAGAAGCCTGCTTGAACTAAAAGCAAATTATAATTTTTAGCACACTGTTACTTATGCAGGTGCTTGATTAGTCGTTTTTATTAAACTGACATTTCTTGGCTTTCTGAGATCTCTTTCTGGCTTCTCTATGTTCTTTTTTGTGGGATGTCTTGTAAGAGTATCCTTTTTTCTTTTTTGTGTCAGTATTTTCCAAGCAGCTCTAGTCACTGCTGATCTAAATCTGTTCTAGTACTTCTCACCGCTGGTTTGCATTCCCTCGGTCAGGTCCATCTCTCCCTCATCTGTCTCTGGGTATGGCTTTCTTCCTAAAACCTAGTGCCCAAAATCACATTCATCCTGTTTTTCTTTAGTCATGTATTTGTGCTTGACGTCTTTTTTACTGCCTTTTAATGTTTTAGGTTTTCTTTTTTTTCCCCATTTTCTCAGACAAAAATCTTTGAAGGCATTTTTGTTTTGTTTTTTGCACTTCAGCATCCAGTCTGTCACATTAGTTTTTGTTTTATTATTCCATTACTTCTTTGAAATGCTTTTTTTATTGCCATTCCTAATACCACCAAATTATAACTTACACTCTGTTATTTACTGAGTTATCCATTTGGTGAATAGTTAATAGAAAATGAGCACATTGGACATCTTTATTTCACTCAGAGAAGACATATGACATATGTAAAAACCGTGTATCTCAGGTGGGGGTAGTGGCGCATGTCTATAGTCCCAGCACTCAGGAGGCTGAGGCATAAGAATTGCTGCAGTAACTTTCATTTCTGTCCTTCAGTTCCCAAAGGACTTACCATTGAAGATGTTACCCTCAGATAAGTCTCGGTGGGAGATCTTTTATTCCGCACCGATGATATTACAATACAAAAACAATAGTGCTGATACTTGGATATTTTTTCAGGTCAACTTAAAAGTCAGTATCAATATTACTGTTTTACTGAAACATATTCAGGCCTTATGTTTTAAAAGTCAAGGCAACTAAAACATTTCAAACACTAAAGTTTATAAATACATTAGGAAATGTCAAAAACATCTTAAAAATATAAGTTAGACATATTACATGTAGCCTTATACACTGTAATTGTTAGATAACAGTAAAGAATTAAATACAATGTAAAGTGAAGATAATCTAATATGGAAAAATGAAAGAAATAGATGTTTTAGTGTAGTCTTATAAAATATCGGAACTGTCATCATGAAGTAGATTTTAGTGCAATGTTTTCTAGCTTTTTTGAAAAGCTCTGTTTCTATTCTAGCTGAGGAATGGAAAAGAGGAACATACGTGTAATCTCCAAATATTTTTCTCAAAATTCTTCAGCTTTAAATAATTCTACTTCTTATTTATGGCTTAAGAAATCTTTTTTGAAGCTGGGTATGGTGGCACATGCCTGTGATCCCAGTATTCAAGAGGCTGAGGCAGGAAGATCCCCATGAGTTTGAGGCCAGCCTGGGCTACATAGTTCAAGACCAACCTAAACTACATAGCAACACTTTTTTTTGTGGGGTGGGTGTACCAGGAATTGAACTCATGACCTTGTGCTTGCCAGGCAGGCGCTGTACCCCTGAGCTATATCCTCGGCCTAGCAACACTCTTACCTTTAAAAAACAACAAAAAATCTTTTTTGAGTAATGTTTTGTTCTTATTGTTAATTGTAGTTACAATTCTTTTTTATTAAAAAAGACACTTGCACTAGGGGTGTAGTTCAGCAGCAGAGTGCTTGTCTAGCATGCGTGGGACCCTGGGTTCCCCCCCAGCCCTGCAGGAATCGAAGCCCTTCTCATCTTGTTCAGTCTCATTACAAAGATGATGTTGGTGTACAGTGACTGTGTCAGTTTCAGTATTGTTGTGTTCCTGTTTCCTCTTTGGAAAGCCTTCCGATAGAATCTGTGTTTAGTCAGGGTTATTTTTGTTTTTCTTCTTTTAGTGGCTAGATATAGATGAACAAAATGGAAAGGCAGGGAGAAAAATATTCAAAATTTCAGTAAAGGTGTAACTGCAGAGAACAGTGTCATCATTCAGGAAGTGTTTTTAACGTATTTAAAATTTGAATCATTTTCTTGTCAGATTTTTTTAAAATGTCAAAACCGTGTCATCTGTGGGCCATACCGCTTGCTTTAGCTGTAGTCTCTTTTGGGTGCCTTCCTGCTTTCCTGGCATTTCCCTTCACTGGGGACATTTGGGACCCCTAGGCAGCTTCTGACCCTGGGCGGGAGCAGTTTAATTTCTCTCTCCATGCTCCCAGCAGGGTGGCACTGCCTGGCGCTCACACTCACTCCTCCACCCAGAGATCTGCTTTGGAGGGCTTTTCTTGCCAGGTCCACCGTCTGTTCTTTTTTTGGAGAAAGTAGGAGGTGAGGTGGTATTTATGTGTGTGTGTGCAGACGGGTTATTAAGAGAAGGCTGAGAGTATAGGAATTGCAGGAATTGAGAGGAAGGCAGGGGTTAGACTGATTAATGGTAAGAATGACAGGTTATGAGGGGCTGTGGAATAAGCAGGAAAAGCCACAGAGGCCCATGAAATGGCATTACCTAAACAGACACCAATGTACCTTTTTAAATACCACTTGCCACACTAGAAACTGGAATAGCAAAATGCACTCGCTATATTTCTTTTCTTTTTTTTCCTTTTTTTTTGTGGTACTGGGGATTGAACTCAGGACCTTGCACTTGCCAGGCAGGCACTTATGCCACTGAGCTATATCTCCAGCCCCTCTTATCTTTCTAAAAGTTTACTAAGATCTCAGAAGGTCTCTAAGAGCTCAGTAGGTTTACTTTTGGGAACTAGAGAATGAAAAAAAGAACTAGAGAATACTTTCATGATGTTCCATTAATTTCAAAAGGAGTTCTTTTTTGAATTGTCAGTAAAAGTTGTTATATTGATGTAAAGTAATATAACATTCTTGGAAAATATTATATTTAATCCGCATTTTTGTTGAGCAGTGGAGATTAAGATGAATGTGGTAGCCAGGTGTGGTGGTACATGCTTGTAATACTAGAACTCAAGAGGCTGAGGCAGGAGGGTCACCACAAGTTTGAGGCCAGCCTGGGCTACATAGACCTTGTCTGGGGAAAAAAAAAGATTAGTATATTTTAAAAGATTAATATGTTATATTATATTTGTGTTTTGGATTTCTTTGGATCAGTGTTTAGAGAAATATATATTGGTAATTTGGTGTTTATAAGTATGAGAGGTTTCTTTGCAAATCTGGGAAATAAAGTTTAATTTGAAAGATACATGATGCCATAAATAAAAGTAAAACATTTATTTATATGTATTTGATCTACTGCTGTGCATTTGACCTACTGCTTTTTTCTGGTGAGGATAAAAATAGAATTCATCTCAATGAATTGTTTGTGTTGGACAAATATAGTGTAAAAGGATTTGAAGATTCTGTATTTTCTAGGACTATATATTTTTCAAATCATTTAGTTGAAACAAGATTGATGTCAATGGAATATATCTTGCTAAGGGAGTGAATTTACTCAACAAAAAACTAAGAGTCAAGAGTCTGTGATTCTGAATCACTAGATAGCTTCCTGGGTTGTTACTAGCCTTGTCTTTAAGCTGCAACATGTTCATTTATCTTAAATTATACCACAAAATTTCTGAGATAAAATTAGTAATGTTCCACAAAACATTATGCCACATATGTTAAGACTTTCCTGTCTGATCATATGAATGTATAATGTGCTAATTTAATTTTATAAAAATATAATCCATGCTTATTAAGTGTAACATCTATGAATTTTATATCAGTATTCTGAATTAAGAAATCAAACATTACTATTCATTTACAAATTTATATATACATGGTAGGTTTTCTGTTTTATAACTTTATTGAGGTAAATTTTATATATCATAAAATTCCACATGGTAGGTTTGGGAAAAGAACATTTATTTTAAAGCAATGGTAATGTTTTCATGACAAGTATCTCCAGGGTAGTATAAACAGTTGTTTTCATTTTTTGATATTTTTCATCACCTAATTCTTTAGAAGGAGATGGATATTTCAAATCCAATAGCAAGAACCTATCCATTTCCAAAAGGAGTAGTGTCGTGGCCTTACTGAAAAAATCTAAACAAATGACTTAGTTAACTTTCGGTTAAATTTTAATTATCTAATTAAATCTTAGTGAAATTCTCCTACATGTACTCTGCTATAAAATGAGGATCATTTTCGCACTGAATTCTTTGTTTCTTTTTCATGGTCTCCAATTGGAAAGAGAATATAAAGGAATGGAGCTTGTGGCTCCTTTTTTCTGGGTCGGCGTTTTTGCAGATTGTTTGAAACAGTTTGGTTGTCGGGCATTGTGGTAGGTGCTTGAGTTATGAATTAGTTTTTTACCACTGTGACTAAATGCCTACATAATCAGCTTAAAGGAAGAAAGGTCTGTGGTGTCAGAGAGTTCAGTCCTTAGTGAGCTGGCTCCGAAACAGAAATACCATGGCAGAAGGGCAGAGCAGAGAACATGGTAGCCGGGAAGAGGAGCAGGAGGGATGGAGCCAGGGAGAGGAGGGAGCGAGAGACAAGATAGGTCCTTCCAAGGCATGTCCCTAGTGGCCTGATTGTTCCAGGTGGGCCTCAGTTTCTAATAAACCTATGCAGCTGCGAATTCCTCATGGAATTAACCCATTAATGACATTAGCACCCTCATGATCCAGTCATCTCTCTGTAAGCCCCACCTCTGAGCATTGTTGCATTGCCCAAGACATGGGTTTTTGGGAGACACTTTGTATTTAGACTATCACAGTTAATAAATGGTAGGGCATGTCATCTACCCTCAAGGGTCTTGCACCAATTCAGGGACTCAACATGTAGGATAACCTGTTTGTTTCCCTGTCCTCTGCCTCTCTGAATTTTTAACAATCCTTTAAGATGTAAACCTTTCATGAAGTTCTTACCTCCTCAAATTTCAAATGTTCCCAATCTTTGAACTTCTTTCACATTATTTAGAAATGAAATACATAGTTTTATCTTTGTTTTGACTTTTTAATGGGATTTTAAATTCCTTGTGAGAAGAAATTATCTTCCCTTTGTTTTTCTTTGTCTTATCAGCACATACTATAGCAGTAGGTACATGAGAGATTAAGCATAGTGTTTGCTGATTCTTCTGACTCAAAAGAGTTTTCTTTTCTTTTCTTTTTTTTGCGGTACCAGAGATTGAACTCAGGACCTTGCACTTGCCAGGCAAGCACTTATTGCACTAAGCTATATCCCCAGCTCTCAAAAGATTTTTCAAGATATACTTTTTTTTAAAACAAGTTTTAATAGAAACAGAAATATAAAATTACAAAAAAGCTTGTTTCTTCTCTTTGCACAACTACCAAGCACTGATCCTGCTTTTTGATTATTTGGAGTCATGTAGTTTGGGGGAGACGGTATCTTTCAGGTGTTAAACTTATCAGGGATGCTAAGTTGCACAACAGCCTAGCCGCTTACTTACTGTTTACTCTCTTACAGATACTGCAGGAGAAGAGGCTGGGTACGATCCACACTCATTATGTCTGTTCCACAAACAAGTACTTCGAAAGGGAAAGTCATGCTTAAAGAATATAGTGGACGTAAGGTTGAAGTAGAGCACATTTTTAAATGGATAACTGCTCATGCAGCCTCTCGGATCAAAACCATTTATAATGCCGAACATTTGAAAGAAGAATGGAACAAAAGTGATCAGTACTGGGTAAAAATATACCTTTTTGCAAACCTTGACCAACCGCCAGCTTTCTTCTCTGCACTAAGTATAAAATTTACTGGAAGAATTGAATTTATTTTTGTTAATGTGGAAAATTGGGACAACAAAAGTTATATGACAGATATTGGTGTATATAACATGCCGTCATACATATTGAGAACTCCTGAAGGAATTTACAGATACGGAAATCACACAGGTGAATTTATATCCCTTCAGGCCATGGATTCTTTTTTGCGCTCATTACAACCTGAAGTAAATGATCTGTTTGTTTTAAGCTTGGTTCTAGTTAATCTTATGGCTTGGATGGACTTATTTATTACTCAAGGAGCTACCATCAAACGGTTTGTGGTTCTCATTAGCACTTTAGGGACATACAATTCTCTATTAATTATTTCCTGGCTGCCTGTATTGGGGTTTTTACAGCTCCCTTACTTAGATAGCTTTTATGAATATAGCTTAAAATTGTTAAGGTATTCTAATACGACCACACTGGCTTCATGGGTAAGGGCAGACTGGATGTTTTATTCTTCACACCCAGCCCTGTTTCTCAGTACGTACCTTGGACATGGTTTACTAATTGACTACTTTGAGAAGAGACGGCGCAGCAACAACGATGAAGTCAATGCCAATAACTTAGAATGGTTATCAAGTCTGTGGGACTGGTACACCAGCTACCTCTTCCACCCGATTGCTTCTTTTCAGAACTTTCCTGTAGAATCTGACTGGGACGAAGACCCTGACTTATTCTTGGAGCGGTTAGCTTTCCCTGACCTCTGGCTTCACCCTCTGATACCAACTGATTATATAAAAAACTTACCACTGTGGCGATTTAAGTGTCTTGGAGTCCAGTCTGAAGAGGAAATGTCAGAGGGTTCTCAAGATACTGAAAATGACTCAGACAGTGAGAACACAGATGCTTCTAGCAGCGAGAAGGAAGCATTTGAAGATAAACAAAGTATAGTTCACAATTCTCCAGGAAGAGCAAGTCACTGTGATGCTGCAGCTTGTTCATGTGCCAATAAGTATTGTCAGACCAGCCCGTATGAAAGGAAGGGGGAGTCCTATGGAGCCCATAGCACTAGTGAGGATATAGAACCTGATTGGTTAACTTGGCCTGCTGATATGCTGCACTGTACTGAATGTGTTGTTTGCCTCGAGAATTTTGAAAATGGATGTTTGCTAATGGGGTTGCCTTGTGGTCATGTGTTTCATCAGAATTGCATTGTGATGTGGTTGGCTGGGGGCCGACACTGTTGCCCTGTTTGCCGGTGGCCTTCTTACAAGAAAAAGCAGCCATATGCACACCAGCCCTTGTCAAATGATGTCCCATCTTAACCATGTGCAATTTGTCCTTTATAAGCTTTGGGTACCTTACAGCTTGCCTTTTTAATGTTAGTCACATGTTTTTGTGGTTTGAAGTTTAGTTTATTGTTAGTGCCGTGACAGGAAATACACATTATGCTAATGTTGATGACTGAATTTATTTGGTTGCCTTGTGTGTCAGTTGAATGCATACTTAATTGTAAAAATTTTATTTACAACATTGGAAATTCAGAAGTTAATGTTTTTTGTAAGCACAAAAGAAGTATGATAGAAATTTATCCTAGCAAAACTTTACAAAGTAGGATCAAATTCTTACGGAATTGAGCTGGTTTCTTATCCTAAATGTTTCGTCCCTTTTTACAATCTCTGACCAGCACCTGTTGGTTAAATAATGTATGCTCTGAGATATGAAATTTAAACAGACCTATGAAATAAATTATTTTAAAACCAGAAGATTACAGGTTTCCAACGTTAAATTGTTTTTGATACGGTGGATGATTTCTATTAATTTCACAGGTAAGTCAAACACCAGTTTAGACTAGGAAAAGAAAATAAAAGGTGGAAATTATGTTGTTGACACTGGCCAGAAGTAATGTTAGTTTTCCTTTTACTGTGGTTACCTTTGATGGGAATTTCGTGGACAATTTTTAGTAAGTATTATTATTAGAATTTAGCATATTCGTTTAAATAAAATCAACTAACCTTTTAGCTACATGTAGGTACTTGTATGCTTCGCCTTTTTATTTTTAAAATTTCAAAACTAGAGAAAAGTTGGAAATAATGCAATAAATACCCATTTAATTCACCACATTGAAATTTACCTCTATGCATATTTTAATCTTTCTTTTTTTAGCTAAATCATTTTTTTGATCCTTTTGAAAATAGATTTGAGTCATCATGATGCTTCCTCATCACCATATTTCCTAAGAATGAGGACATTTTCTTACATAACCACTGTACCATTATGATACCCAAGAAAGGTAACACAGATTCAGTAATACCTGATATACCAGCCCATCCCCTCCAGTTGCTCCCAAAGTGTTCATCTTTATATGGTTTTATTTTTTTTTTAATTTGAACTCAGAAGGTTTGTGCATTAGGTTTAGTCTCATTTTCAGAATACTTGCCTTTTTCTGTTTGTAAATAACATTTCTGAGGAGTAAAATAGAATGCTTCACTTTCTGGATTTGTCTTATTTTTTCATGATTAGATTTAAATTAAAAAATACTGCCTGGTAATATGCACTTCCATTTCTGTGGTGTCAGAGAGCCCATGAGATCAGTTTGTCCCCTTGCTGGTGATGCTCGGTCTGGTTAAAGTGAGTAACTGCCTTACCTATCCATTGTAATATGCTGTTTCACTTTAAGAGGAGCCTGTGAGACCACGTGAATATCTTCCTCATCTCACTGTTTTTAACATCCATTCATGATTCTTTGAATCACTTACTAATAAGAGTTGTGACATGGGAATTTTCTGATTCCACCATTTGTTCATTTACTAGCTGGCACTTTTTTATGGAGAGCTTTCCATTTTACTTCCACACTTTGAATATGACTGTGGACTCATTCTTTTAATATTCCATGTGTTAAAGCTCATTCTTTTGGATATTCAAATAATACCAAATTTGGCTAGGGAGAGTGCTGCTAACTCTGCTCTTAGATTGTCTTGATAAATCCGTTTCAGTCTTCATGTACCTTCTCCTCATTTTTTGATGTAAGGTGTTCACACTTTGTATTTTCCAGTTGATTAATACTAAATCCAGCTCAGAGCCACTTTGTAGTGGTCTCTAACATTTTCTGTCTCAGCCCTTCAATCAATCTTATCTTCAGAGTATACAAGTATAATAGTAGACTTTAAAAATCATTATTTGCCTTCCCATGAAAGTAAACCTTTAATTGACTTTTCTTGTAAGCAAGTAAAATTATTTCATTTTGGAGTGCTTTTGGGGTACTGACAAGCACTTTTTACTGCATGGCACATTTTGCCTTATTTTGAAATACTAGTGGAAAAACACATGCTCATCAACATACAGTGGGGTTATGATCCAGTAAACCATCATAAATTGAAAATATTGTGAGAAATGCATTTAAGATGCCCAATCTCAGGCCGGTGGGTATAGCTTAATGGCACAGCACCTGCCTGGCAAGCGCAAGGTCCTGAGTTCGATTGCTGGTACCAAAAAAAGAATACATCCAATCTCATGTCCTAGAAACATAGCACACTAGAATGTTGCATAGCTACAGAATTGGAGCTCACTGATGTTACCTAGTATTGCCAGAGAATGTCATACTACATGTTGCTAACCTTAAAAAAATCAGAAGTACAATTTCTATTAAATGTGTGTCTCTTTCAAGTCATTCATTGTAAAGCCCGTAAAAGGAATTCAATTCGTAAGTTGGAAACTGCAGTAAGGACCAGCAATTACTGACTTTTATTAACACTTGAGAGCTTTTAAAATAGTAATCACAAGCCAGGTGTAGTACTGTAGGCCTACAGTCCCAGTGCTGGGGAGTCTAAGGCAGGAGGCTTGCCACAAGTTCAAGGCCAGTTTTGGCTACGTAGTTCAAACCTATCCTGAGCTACAGAGTGGGACCCTGTCTCAAAGAAAAAAAATATAGGCCATACTCCTCGCGTTCTGATTCTCCTTTTGAAAATGAAAGTTACTTTTTCTGTTTTAAGACAGGGTTGCTATGTAGTTCAGGCTAGTCTTGAACTCACTAGGTAGTCTAGGCTGGCCTCAAGCTGGGTTCTGCCCTTGGTTCACAGCTCATCTCTCTCACATTTTCAGCAGTGACTCCCAAATCCACATGTCTAGCAAAGGCCCTACAGTTTTATATACAGCTATTTGCTGGACAGCTCTTCCAGTCTGCTTTTTAAGTATCAATTTTTCATCCTGTCCCCCCACTTGGTCTTAAGGTCCTGATTTCAGTCAATGAGGGAGAAATGCGTAATTCATTGTGAAACATACACAAAAGTATAAAAATACTAAGGACAATGGACAATTAACCTTTCTAAAACATCCCAGGGCACACCACAATTTGGAGACTACTAGCTATGTAGGAGACAAACCCAATGTCACACTGGTTTTCAAGGCCCTTCATAACCTATTCCTGCTTACCTCCTAGATGCGTCATATCATTCTGTCTTGTCACTTCAGGACCACGTTCTGGTTTTGCTCCATTTGGTGCTCTGCTCTCCCTTCTACCTGGTAGTATTGCCCCTTCTGCTCTGCTTTGCCTGGCTACATTGAACTTTCTCCCTAAAGGCTGCACCTTCCTGCCGATCCTCTCCATCAGGGACAAAGGTGTTTACATACCAGACGTTTACGTGCTTCTCTACAGTGATCCAACAGCATCACCAACAATGGATCAGACGTGGATCCCCTTCTGAATCCCACTGCTACCTTGTACATAACCATCATACTTGGAGCATCGAATTGAAACTCTTCGTGTGTCATTTTAAAACACACCAGAAATTGTGCTTTATTCATCTAACTAGAGAGCATGGCATAAAGTGGGAAATTGCCAGATTCAGATCTTTAGGTGAGCTTGCCTCATCCCTTAACTTTTTAACCACAAACAAATAATGCTTTTGTCACATTTCATGGAGGTGGAGAACTGAAGGAAATACTCAAGGTCGACAAGCTTCCAACTTTGTGCTTAAAAAGAAAGTTTAATTTCTTAGATTAACCTATTGGATTGAATGAATCATAGATCCCAAGTATGCAGCCTTTGTAGTTAACTGAAATCTATGGTTAACTGGAATGGCAATGTTCTGCTCAAGAGTTTTTCTTTTCTTGTATGAATCATTTCCTGCTCTGGATGATAAGCCTCCTGAGGTCAGGAATAATGCTATAATCTACTCATTTTTAACATTATGGATCCAGTATAGATTATGGATCAAATAATTGTTGACTTGAAATTTAAGAATATATTTTAATTTTGCCTCCAATATTTTATTACCTATCTGTTGTAGGGGGAACAGATAAAGCAAGAGATTATATTTTTACTGCCTAGCAGTACCATTAGTGACAACGATAGCAATATTTATGGTCAGCTCCAAGACAAAGATATTAATTTATTTTCTCATGTACATACTTCTTTTCATCTACTCTAGATTATTTGGGAGTGTCTTGGTTACTTTTCTCTCATTGCTGAGACAAAATACCCAATGCCCAAAATTAAGGGAAGAAAGATTTATTTAGCTTACAGTTTGTGAAAGTTTCAGGCCATACTTGGCTGCTTCAGAGGCAGAGAGGCACATGGCAGAAGGCAAACTTTCATGGCAGCAGAGCACAGCAAAAACAACCAGCAAAAGGGAAGAATGGCGGCAAGCACCCTCTTCTCTTCCCTTACATTGTAAGTGGGCTCCCCCACCCAGGGGGCCTGTAGCACTCACAGAATCTCCATGCCCTCCTCTTCCACAGGCTTAGGATGTATACAAAGTAAGCACTCTAGCTTTCTTCTGAGTCACATAGTTAACCTTCTAAACTTCCCAAGTTGACACAATGTATCAACCATAACAAGGAGCCTCCAGATTATTCTTGTAATCTTTTTCCTAGCTGTCCTGTTTTTTTCCACTTGGCCATCTTACTACTTCTTAAAACTACCAAAGGCCTATTATGTACACAAAGGTGAAACATTGGGTCCTCCTTCTACTGGACCTGATTAAAAGTTTATATAATACTGAAATTTAATAGTTAATATTTTGAGCCATCTTATTTAATCATTCTTGTTCTTTTGATCGTAGTACTTGTTGATTTATGATCATTTTAGGCAATCTGTAACATTTTACTATCTTCTGATGAAAAATTCAATAGACCATTTCACTTCATCATATCAGTTGGAATCCAAGGAATCTTGACTTAATAGATGACCAAGAACTGAAGCAATTGGGATAGTAAGATGTGACTAAGACACAGCTTTCCAATCCCCATGTCTTCAGAACCCAGAGGAAAAATTCAAGTAGGAAGTGGTGTAGGCAATAGTGTGTATTTTCCTTGTTTTTTTTTTTTTTTTTTTTTGGCGGTACTGGGGATTGAACTCAGGACCCTGCGCTTGCTAGGCAGGCGCTTATGCCACTGATCTATATCCCCAGCTCCAGCAATAGTGTGTATGCTCCCTTATTAACTTTAAAAGATATGTCAGCCGATCCAAGTTGGCCTCTTTGTAATCTCCAGATATGATCCTATCAGAGCTTTTGCTATCATACTTTTACTCTCAGAAATAAATGCATTTGTGGAAGAGACAACTGTTGGAACCTGCCTTTCCTTTCCTCAAGCATCCTTTGTGCTGGTGCAAAATTGCATACTTGATAATTGTCAAGTTTGCTTAGATTATGTGCCTGATGGGATAATAGGCTTTTTATGTGTGATGTTAAATAATGATGCTTGAACACTGTCACTTTTTACCCCAGTGATGGGGAGTGAACCATATACTAGACTTTGCATATACTATATATATGCAAAGCATATATTTATAGCTTTGCATATACTAGACAACTGGTCTACCACTGACCTACACTGCCAGCCCTTGGATACACTTATTTAGTCTATTTTAAAATACACTCTTAGTAATGACATGAAGGATACCTTACTAAATTTATAGCATATTTATCTAATAATGAAGAACAAAAGTAAGCTTAAAAGTAGAAACCCAAAGAGGTATCAAAATTTGGCACTCATGTTTTCTTATTCATGAAGTATCTACGAGGTAGGTGAAAAGACACTCATGCTCTTTCAGAAATTTATTTTACCTATGCATAGAATGTGAATGAGCTCGGCTATTTAACTTCCCAGTTTATACATTAGGAACTGCATGTAGAGAAGCTATAGAATAGTGGAGAAGTCTGTTAGAGGAAGGTCAGCCAAACAGGAGGTGTTCCTTCTATCCTTAAAAGAAAAATAGAGAATTGACACCTTTACCCTCATGGAGCCAAGGATGCTGTTAGACAGCACTAGGCTGAAGAGGATGCCACTAATTTTAACAAAAGGGAAAGATTTTACTTCCTGGAAAACTCATTTTGTGGAGATCATGTTAGGAGAGAAATCTTGCTCCATGACTTTCTTATAAAAGGTTAATGCCCAGCAGTCTCACCAGTTTAACGATAAACCATGAGATCAATATTATGATATAAAAATGACATGCAGCATATTTTTAATCAGTGTCACTAATGTTACAGAATTCCACAAGCTCTTTTCATTTATGTTTTAAGAATTCCAACTATTTGTTGGTGATCGAGGATCTGGTGACATATTGCCACACAGATAAATTATTTGGAGTTTTGTGAAGACCTTTCACAGAGACAAAGTAGTACGGATTCAGACAGCAAAGAAATGAGAATGCTGGTATTTTCAGGATGGTTGGCTTTCATCACTGAAGTGCTCTGTCTTTATTTTTACTTAATTCTGAGCCAAGTGGCTGAACAGCAGGTTTCTGGAACAAAATGCCTCAAGCTGACTCTCAGCTTTGTTGACAGAGAGTTTTTGTTTTGGTTTGGTTTTTGGTTTTTTGTTTTGAGACAGGGTCTCACAATATAGTCCATGCTGGCTTCAAACACAGTGATCCTCCTGCCTCAGCCTCCCAAGTTCTGGGATTAAAGGCATGTGCCACCATGTTTGGCACATTGCCAGAGTGTTGAATAGGACATACATCTCAAAATATTATATACAGCAATATTTCAGGCTTTTAAAACTATTGTATAAATTATTTGTATTGGACTTGGTGTACTGTGATAAATCTTTATACAGTTTTGCTGTGAAAGCACCTAGCTTTATTTGCTGAGGAAGGGAGAAAAAAGAATATGATTCTTGCAGTTTTCCTGTTTAAAATAATAGAATCAGAATGTCAGAAGATGTGAAGGTCATTTAGTCCAACCTTCTGCCTTACATTATTGATATCCTTGTTACCAGTTGGCATACTCCTCATCTCACAAAAGGCATAGCACATTCGCAAAAATCTACAAGCATTCCACCAGCCTGGATTCACTGAGCAGCATGCAGTGAGATGGCAGCACAGCAAAAGCAAGTGCTGAAGGCCCAGGTCTGGACAATTTGCTGGATACACTGTGTGTCAGCAGCTTCAGGAAAGAGCAGAGCCAGGCATTCATCTCTTGAAAAAGCTAGTCCTAATAGAACCTACCTTCTTTGAAATATGATATATCCATTATTTATCGAAGTGACATGCTTAAATATGGTTTTTATTTAGATAGAAACCTGTAAATTATAAGGCATTAAAGACTGTTCTCATGAGTTCAGCGCCACTCTCATTCCATTGCCCTGAACATCTCCAAAAATGGGAGCAGGAGGTACGAGAGCAGCTTTGTTCCATTTCAGCCAGGCAGATTTCCTGCTGTTCCGGAATGAGGGCAGATTTACAGTCTCTGCTGTATTTTCATAGCTATGGAGAGGATGCGAGGTCACACACCAAAGCAAAGGGCAGCTTACAATACAGCACAATACACACCAGATTTGGTTATATAGGGAAGAGAAAAAGAACATTTTACAAATTGCCAAGGACTGGGAAAGCCTGCAATAACCCCTTTAGTTCATTCCTTTAACACTAAGGAAGGATGCATCTAATTCACCCATTCTGGGGAAATACATTTTTTTTAGAAAAATACGGAATCTGGTAATCAGAAACCCAGAGTTTATCAAACCACTTAGAATGTTTTAGCCAAGGAGAATGTGGTGTTAAGTATAAGCTGCATAGTTTATCTGAGGATTGTTGTACAGTCTGAGTGCTGTACTATTGTTTTCTAAAATAATACTCGTATAGTGAGAACCATATGTGGGGAGTGGAAAGGCTTTTGATGTTTCATGTTGTGTATTAACTGACTAAATGTAGAGAACTGGAACAAAAACAGGATAGGGCAAATGCACAGTACCTTCATTATTCCTCTTTTAAACACTTTCAGCCACCTAGGAAAAATACATTCCTCGTTTCCCTTTCACTAAAGCTTCTGTTGAAAGGCAGTGTATCTCTATAAAAAAAGAGAAATATCAAATAGGCAGATTTTTCATTTATCACAAAGTCAACTCATGTAACCCACCGCTCAGAAACAATAGTGGCCACATTCCAGATTCCTCTCTCTGTCACATCCCAGTCATTATACTACCAAGTGAAATTTGTGCGATAACTTCTAAAATCAGAGACTCATTTTACTGTTTGTGTTACACAAATGGATTCATATAGTATATAGTCTTTTGTGTGTTTCACTTAAAATTACATTTCTGAGGTTCATCTCTATTATATATGCGAGTAGTTTGTTTGTGTTAATTGCTAAGTAGAATTGGTTTTGTGTTGCTTAATGATATACATCCTGAGAAAGGTTGTTGGTGATTTTGTTGTAAGAACATTATGCAGTGTACTTGCACAAACTAAGATGGCCATAATGTCACTAGGAAATATAATTTTAAGGGACCACTATTGTATCTGTGGCTCATCGAAGGCTGAAACGTCATTTTGCAGCATGTGACTTTATTTTACGTGAGCTTACCACAATTTTGTTTTCCATTCTATTCAGATGGATACTTAGCTTATTTCCAGTGCTTGGCAACTATAAATAATATTACTATGAATATTCTTGTATATGACTTTAGTTTATATATGTTCATCTATCTGTTAAGGGTATAATTTCTGAATTTTTGAGAAATTCTATGTCCAGTTTTGGTAGACATTGATAGTTTTATAAAGTTTTAACAATGCATATCCTCTCCTGCAGTATGAGAGTTTAGGTGTTACACATTCTTGCTAATATTGCTAATATTTGTTAATATTTGATATATTTGTTGTTAACATTTAATATTACATAGAATATGTAAATATATGAAAATATGTATAAGTATATATATTTCTGGTGAGTCTATAGATATATCTCATTTCCCCAATGATTAATGAAGCTAAGACCATTGTCATGTGTATTTTGTTTGTGTATTTTTGAGGATCTCACTCTCCGTAATTCAGGCTGGCCTTAAACTCACTGTTTAGCTCAGGCTGGCCTCAAACTTGCAGTAAGTGTCCTGCCTCAGCCTACCAACTGGTGGGATTACAGGTGCGTACCACCATGCCTGCCCTGTCACATGCTCATTGGCCATTTGATTAACTTCTTTTAGTTCATCTGAAGGTTGTGGGTTATTCTTAAACTGATTAGCTTCTTTCATTAAGTATTTGTTAAAATATTTTGCTCATTGTTTAGGTTGCTATCTTTTAAAAAAAGAATTATAGTAATTCTTTACACATTCTGGATATAATTCTTTTGTCAACTATATTTACTTCAAATATTTTCTACCAGTCTATGGATTTACTTTTTGGGGCAAGCTTTTTTAAAATCTTTTTTCCTTAGAAAGTATCAATCACAAAAAAAAAGAAAGTATCAATCACAAAAATATGAAAGTATCAATCACATACAAAAGCAAAGGTTAACATAATTAATCTCCATCTATCCAACTTCAACCATTACCGTGTCAGTTATATCATCACTAAAAATCACCTTATTCCACCACCCTAATGTACCGTTTGTTCCATTATTTTTAAAATTTTCTTATTTTGTCCAAAAATATTTATTCTTCATATAATGATTGGATGAAATGCAACTGCACTGATGATTAAATCCAATGTATTTCTGTTACCTGAGTTCTCTGCATACGATGAGGATATTGATGAGTGTCCTTGGCATTCCTGCCCCTTAAGCTTCTGTGCTACTAGTCTACCTGGTTTTCACCTGCTTCTCTGATCCTTCATTCATGGTTTCCTTCCTGGAATTTTCTTCCTCCCTTATTCTTTCATAGTTACTGCTTGTTTGGAAGTTTATTCGTTTTTAATTCTTTTAGGCAATTCCATCACTTCTCATGGCCTTGTCTCCCACCTACATGGTGATGGCTTCTGAATCCACATTTCCAGTTCTTTGCACTCTAAACACTTGTTAACACTTCATAATGGGCATTAAATTCCAGCAGGAGTATCAGGAAACAAACCATATTCAAACCACAGGAAAGGGTCAGTGTAAGGTTGGTGGAGGAGTTAGAAATAGGCAAGAGATGACTCAGACAGGGTCTGTCTTTTCTTTTATCTCAAGATTGTAACTTTCATAAGGGTTTATTTTTTTTCTTTTTCTTTTTTTTTTTTTTCGGTACTGGGGATCGAACTCAGGACCCTGCGCTTGCTAGGCAAGCGCTTATTCCACTGAGCTATATCCCCAGCCCTTCATAAGGGTTTAGAAGCTTCTTTGAATATGAAGGTTAGTCAGAAATAAGGATAAATTCACTCCAAAATTATTATGTCTTGTCAAGGGACATTCTTTTCCAGAAGTTTGTTTATATCTAATTTTATATTTTTTAGTGAAAGATCCCATCTATTGTATAAAACAGTATATTATGGTTTTATCAGTGCAAAATTCTTACCAGGAATTCGGTTGTGATTTTAACAATCTATCTGGCAAATGGGGAACAGCTATGAGCCAAGACCCTCCTTAAAATGGAATATTTTAGCAAAGAAGGAAGGAAAAACTGAGAAGTGGGGGGAAAAGCAGGTTTGGTTTTTTTTTACTTTATTTTATTTTGCTTTGTTTTTGAGATGGGCTCACTATGTAGTCCAGTCTGGCCTCAAACTCATGGTGATCCTTCTGCGTCAGCGTCCCAAGTGCTGGGATTACAGGGGTGCACCACCATGCCTGGCCAGTTTCTTCTATTTTTCACTTATTTCTACTTTTCATTTAAAATTCAGAGAAGGATTTAAAGCAAGGGCATTGATGTACTTCCCAAGTCGAGGATACACACTTATATTTTTTTGGGCTCAGGAGGAGAATGTACATAAAACCTTTGAAAGTGTGTGTGAATAAATGTCTGTGTGAACATATGGCAGGGGAGTGTGATCTTGTTAAACACTTGCTGTGTTTGGCAGGAGTGAAGCGCTAGAATGCCTGCTCACTTAGCTCTTCCCACCCCCTCAGCCGTGTGAGTCTTAGCGGGTGGGAGGACCCGTGGCATGCTTCCTGAGGTTTCTGTAAGGAGGACAAGCCACAGCCATAGCTAGGGAGAGAGTGCTTTGTACAATGCTGAGGCAGTATCAGAACATGAGCGGAGCTTATGTGTTGCTTTGAGAGTGGAGTCTGAAAAACGTAGAAAGGAAGATGCACACTTTCCTTCTAGTAGCTGAGGAACGACTGCACTATGGTCCCTATATCTTGCTGAGAGCCATGTGCCAAATGTAACCTTCCACACCCTCAGTGCTTAGTGGCCAATGTTGTTAGATGGACAGATTTAGGATCCAGAATGACAGAAACTGCGAGGGCGCTTTGCACGTCCTGTTTCATTTGCTAATGTTACTCATCTCTGTGCTAGCTTGGTCTTCGGGTCACAGATCACATATTAGATACTTAGGGAAGAGTCACAAATTATCATGTAGAATGTTCTTTGCGACATCTACCAGCCTCCTCCATGATAGGCGCTTCCAAAGTTCTCAGTCGTGAGATTTTACCTTTCTCCAGAAAGAATAGCTATCATGACAAACTCAAAAAACAAAACCAATGTTCTCAAGGTGGTAGGGGAAAAGTGACCCTGCTACATTACTGGTGGGGATGTAAACTAGTAAAACGAATATAGGTGTCGGGTATGGAGATTCCTTTAACAGCTAAAAACAGAAATTGCACTCAACCCAGCTATATCTCTCCTAGGTTATATTCTCCAGCGTTAAGGACGTCATATTCAGTGGTACATGCATACCTATCTATAGCAGCTTGACTACCAATAGCTACATCTCAAAAATGGCCTATGTGCCCATCAACAGGTGAAAGGATAAAATGTATATATACGCAATGGACTATTACTCAACCATAGAAAAGTATACACAAGTCATTTCTGGGAAGATGAATGTACTTTGAGTCCATAATTCTAAGTAAAATAAATCAGGCACAGAAGATTAAATATGACTTGATGGAGGGAAGACAGGAAGGATGAGGAAGGGGAAGTAAAAAGGAAATATAAAGACAAATAAAATGTGTTATGTACATGCACTGACTCTCGATGAGGAATGTGGCCATTTGTACTGCAAACCTACTAACGAACAAAAGAAAAATTTCTTCAGGCTGGATGTGGCGGTGCACATCTGTAAATCCCCATACTCAAGGCACGAAGGGAGAAGGATCACAAACTCAAGGCCAGCCTAGGTAGTTTAGCAAGACCCTGTCTCAAGGAAACTAAAACCACAATACAAAATATCCCAGCCTTTTCATTTTAGAATACCTTAAATTTTAAAAAAAGGAAAAAGGAAGGGAAGAAGATAATTCAATGGAAAATGGGCATAGTAAAAGAGTGATTTATAAGAGAAATCCAAATGATCAACAAGTACAGAAAAAGATGTTTATTCAGGCTAATAATCAGATTTGAAATTAAAAATAATACATTATATGGCAAATGTTTCAAGATTGATAATATTCATTGTAAGCAAGGATTTGAGGAGAAGGTACTTACTATTTGTAGTAGTTCAAAATAATGCAATCAGTATGGAGTATATTAGTATTATATAATTTAAATTTTCAACTGAGTATATTTACATTATTCAATAGAGAAAAACAAAAAAAAAATGCTGTGCAGCAGGGAAATCATTATAGTACATACTCTACAGAATTCTGTAGTACAAGTATTGACACTGGTGAAATTTTATGTAAAATCCTTAAGGAGATGCAGGTATATATGTATATATAACCTACATATATAATTATTTGATTAAAAAATAAAGCACATATGTGGACTTTCTGGAGAGCTTTCCTGATGAAGAGTGTATAGACATCTTACTTTTTACAGTGGATGTATACCTTTTTGTTTGTTGTTTTTTAGGTCCTGGGGAATGAACCAAAGGCCTTCACATTGAGCTACATGCCTAACCTTTTCTTATATTTTATTTTGAGACCAAGTCTCACCAAGTCGCTAAGTTGCCCAGGCTGGGCTTGAACTTTCAGTCCTCCTTTGTCAGCCTCTCAGAATGCTGGGACTACAGATGTGTGCCACCATGCCTTAGTAAATGTATACTGTGTTTAAGAACTTTATATTGAAGTATGATTGACATAAAACATATTTGAACTCTCTAATCTTGCAAAATTGGCATCTTATATCAGTGAAATAATCACAGTCATGGTAATATCTACCCGTCTCAAAAGGAAAAAAACCAAAAAACTTGTGTTTTTAATCCCTCTCTGCCTCCTTCTGACTCTAGCAACTACTGTCACTATATGGATTATTTTTTTTCTAGAATGTTATAAAAATAGACCCACACCATATGTATTCTTTCTTTTCTGGTTTCTTTCACTCAGGATAGTTATTTTGAGATCATGCAGTGTTTATGTGTAGCAGTAGTTGGGCTGGGACTATAGTACAGTGGCATAAGTGCCTTCCTGGCAAGCATAAGGTTGTGAGTTTGATTCCTGGTACCAAAAAAAAAAAAAAAAAAAAAGAATAGTGTTGAATATGTGTATCAACTTTATTCTTTCTTATGGCTGAGTAGTATTCCATTGCATGGGTCTCCCACAATTGGTTTATCTCTTCAGTTGTTGATGCACTTGTGAACTATTTCATTTTTGGCTGTTACAAATAAAGTTGCTCTGAACATTTACACACACATCTTTTTAAGGACATACACTTTTTCCTGTTGGGTAAAGAGCTAGGTAAGGAATGGCTGGCAAATAATAAAGGTAATATGCTTAGAATTTTAAGAAATTGTCAAAATGCTTTCAAAGTGGTTGTACCATTTTAAATTCCCACCAGATTGGTGTATGAGGCTGAGGAAATAAAGGTTCAGGGTTTTCACCGTCATCCCATGAGCTAAGGATAGTGACTTTCAACTCACTATATCGACTTGATCTGTGATTGCCCTTACTAAAAATGTGTCCAGTCCTCTGTAGTCGGATTCCTTTCACAATCTGGTGAAAGTCGCTACCGGTGTGAGGTGTAGAGCACTACACATGAACAAATGCTTTGCAGTCATTACGCATTGGAAACGGAGATGATGGCCTGAACTGAGGCCGCCAGTCAGGATGGAAAAGAGAGGGCTGAACTTCAGACATAGTGAAAAGCTGGGGTGGTTGGGACATGGTAAAAGAGAGAAGGCAATCCCCATGTTTCAGTGAATAGGTGACAGAGATGCAGAGGAAGGAACGGTTTTGGTGACCGAAGAGGTCATTTCTCGCTGCTGCCGGCGCCACGCCTATGTGACACAAAGAAGATACAGGTATTTGGAAATGGTTGTAAATACACGTCATGGTGGACATACAGGTTCCTGGTGCAACAACTAACATTTATGCAGCCAACAAACTCTTTTCTGAGTAACACTATTTTTTCTTTTCATCCTTGAAAATTTTTTTATTAGTACATATTTGCTATACGCAGTGCTCGCATTTATCATGGGGAAATTTGTACATAATACAGCTTAAGTCTACCTTTTTCCCCACTCCCCTCCCTTCAATCCTTCTTACCCTCCTTACAGCTTTGTTTCCATCTTTCCCTTCCGTTTTCAAGCCCTTTTTCCTTCCTTTCCCCTCCCCGCCTCCCTTGTTCTCTACTGAACATGTTCTTCCTACTAGATACTGAGCTCCTCCGCTGTACTCCCTGTTTACCCTTAGGGCTTCTCACACAAGAGAAACAACACATTTAAACTTGCGCGATCACTCACTGGGTCACCACACATTCCCTCCCACACCGTGTGCAATGGCGTCAGCCTTTCTGACTAGGAATAGCCCCCCAGAGCCGACTCTGCGCGTGCGCGCAGCGCGTGCGCACCACGCCTGCTGCCGCCGCGCCCTTCTCTGGGCGTCTAGATTCCCATCCTCTTGTCCGGCCCCGCCCAAGCGGCTGCCCGTGACCTGCCTGGGCGCAGGGAACGGGAAGCCGGAAGGGGCAAGACGAGTTCAGTTCGCCATGGGGTTGTTTGGAAAAACCCAAGAGAGGCCACCCAAAGAGCTGGTAAGAGCTACGGCGACGGTAAATAAGTGGGTGGATTTGCGTGGCGTGTAGAGCTGTTGACAAACGACCGGACACTTTCCTCTCAGGCCGGCCTCCTACCACCTGGCCCCCATTTCCGGGGCCTCCCACTCGACCGAGGGGCCTAAGGAAGAGTCTCTAAGGACTCGGCTGTGGGTAGAGAGAGCCGTTGATACCCCGCTATCGACCAGGGAACTCAGGGCTATGTTAAGAGCTCTTCAAACTCCCTGTAGGGCTTTGAGGCAGGACGCGGTGTTGGTCGCTGGAAATCCCTTCCCCCTGCGCGCGTTGGTACGTTCCGCCCGGAACCTTTCTCCAGCTCAGGCTCCGCCCCTGGCGCCTGTCTACGGACCACCGGGCGGACCAACCCCTTTCCGAAGCGCTTTGCCGGGAGGACCCGCGCCGAGCCAGCCGGAGGTCCGGATACCTGCCGCTGCTTCCTCAACTATCTCAGTACTGAGAGGGAGGCTCTTTTCCCTCTTTCCCCTCTTTCCCCTCTTTCCCCAGCCCAGAACCTCATACTGACTCACTCCAGAGGCACAATAATTACAGCAAGGACAAGACCTAGAAGAATATACCGAAAATAGCTCTGCAGGACTGTGAGCTCCAGATTTGCTTATAAAATGAATTAATATGAGAGGCAAACGGTTAAAAACGCCCCAGGGAGTCGTCTTAAGTTTGAATCCTGGTTCCCCATACCTCTGTCCTGTGATCACGAGAAAGTTAACTTCTCTGAGCTTTAGTCTTTTCTTCGGTCAAGAATATTAGAATAATTAAAGGTTAGAAGATGTAATGTTTGAGCTGATAGTGGTAATGAGGGTTTATTTCTTATATATTCTACAGCCTTGCTACTAAGTTCAGACCAGTATCATGTGGGGGCTGATTAGATATTTCGGGGCCCACCTACGACCTGAATCAGGATTTGAATTCTGTCAAGATCAATCCAGGATCATTAGTGATTATATGCACCTTAGTATGGAAAGGCTCTCCAACGCTCAGACCATATTAAAAACCATCTCCTGTGTCATCTCAGCCATTCTCTGTTAATTAGCTTTCTCTTGTGGGTTACTTGTTGGAAGATAAATGGATATTGTGTTTTCAGCAATTATATCTGCCATTTTAAAATGGCCAGAGTGTTGCACAAACAATACACTAGTGTTTTCAACAGTAATGAGACTGTTTCTGCAGACTCTTACCTCAACTTTTGAGTGGTAAAGCTAGGGCCACATTCTAAAGGTAATAATTTCTCCGTACTAAAAAACACCTCTACAATAACAAGCATCTTAGAATACACACATACCACAAAGTGTGCACCTACAGAATGTTCTAAAGTTTGCAGAGTGTTGTTATGCACTGTTATGTCACTTAGGCTCTACATATTTTTACCAGGGAGAAAATTGAACAGGTAAGATCCTTACTGAACAGAGGATGTTAGGGTAGGCATGGGTGGCACATGCCTGTCGTCCCAGCCACCTGGAAGGCGGAAGGGAGAAGATCGCTGGAGCCCACGAGTTTCAGGCTAGTCTGGGCAGTGTAGTGAGATCCTGTCTCAAAAAACGCCAAGTAAAGGATTTCAGATTTTTTCCATTATGGAAATGTGAGTGTCGCAGAAAGGAGCTTCTCAAAGAGTCAAGTGCCTCTGTTTTCGTATGCGTCACTAGAGCTTTTGTCAGAATTCCGTCTGTTTGGGGACCTGAGATCAGCTGATGATGGTCTGGTGGTGCTGATGTCACCTGGGCTGCTCTTTGAGTAGCAGGGTTGTAAAGTACAGAGAATGAGCTCTCGTTAATGCTGTTAGTTATAATGCCTGGAACTAAGCATGCTAATCACTCTGGGAACTATCAACATAAGGAAGTAGGTACAGTACTGTTATTGTCCCACTTGCATCTGTGGAACTGAGGCATAATTTGTCCAAGGTCATACAGTATGTAAATTACATTGCCAGTGGTTATAATCTAGTAAATTCTACTATAAGACTTGTCCTGGGCTGGGATATAGCTCAGTGGCACAAGTACCTGCCTGGCAAGCTCAAGGTCCTGAGTTTGATTCCTGGTATCAAAAATAAAAATAAAGAAAATATATAAAGAGTTGTCCTTATAACAATCATGCTATTTATGCTGCTTCTCAGATGGAGATTATAAAGATGAAATAAGCCAAGGGTATCATCTAGCCAGTAACATAAGCATTTCAAGAACAAGTCTGGGTCTTGTACCACATACATAGTTTCAGGAGTTTAGAAGTTAAGAGTGAATAGCCCTAGGTTGGAGTGATCAGAAACTGTTTGTCCCTGCTTTGTGATTACCCAAGACTTTCTTCAAGTTCCTCTTAGCATTGCAAAGTGTCTTTTTAGCTTTGACTAAATCTTGTTTGCATTCGTTGAAAGAATGTCTCAGCTTTAGGTTTAGTTTCTGTAAAGCACAAGGCTCTTTTGTGAGTTGTGACTTCTGGCCAAAAACTTTTGTAACCTAGTACAGCTATTTACCCTTGAGTTTGTAATTCAAGAAGCCAATAGAGCAGGGATGGAAAATACTTTTTCTTTTGTAGAGCTGCTGATGTACAAATACTGGGAGCCACGTATGAGTAAGAAGATAAAGCTGAGTATACTGCCTCATGCCTGTAACTCCAGCACTCAGGAGGCTGAGGCATGAGGATTGCCTGAGTTTGAGGCCAACCTGGGCTAGATAGTGAGTTCAAGGACAATCTGAACTACATAATGAGACTCTCTAGAAGAAAAGAGAAGAGAACAGGGGAAGGGAGGGGAGGAGAAGAGAGGAGAAATGATGTTTGGAATTGGTTGTTTTTTTTTTTTGCGGTACTGGGGATTGAACTCAGGACCTTGTGCTTGCCAGGCAGGCACTTATTACACTGAGCTATATCCCCAACCCCAGCATTGTTTTTAATAGGTTGAAATAGAAACAAAATGTTCAACTTCATAAAAGAAGCTAAATAAGGGAAATTTTAGAAAATCTAATATTAGAGAAGGAAGAGGGGTTGAAGAAAAATGAAAATTGACTAGATGCTCTGGTCTCAGCTGGGCAACTTTTGAGTTGGGATAAATTTACAGTATGCCTTCCGCTGGGGCTTGGAGTATGTGGGCATGTGGGTCCTCGGCTGGCACAGTGTAAGAAAGGCCAGGTACTGCCGTGCCATGCCATGAGGATTGTCGAACATGGTACCACTTGAGCCATGGTAACAAGTCAGACCAAGCAAGTGAGATACGTTGTGGGCGCTCTTCACATCATAGAGTAGGTGCTAAATAAATGTTGAATGATGAGTATCAGAATAAGATTAAGTTAGCTTTAAGGTCAAGTTGTCTTAATGAGCAATGTTTCAAGGAATACTAGCAAACATTAGCTATATCAGGAGTCTTTACAGCCTGAAGTCTTAGCTCCCAGACGTCTCAGGCACTTCGATGAGGACATCTTAGTGGTGAAAGCTATTCTGTTTAAAGTGTCCAAGTTAAGAAGAGGCCAGACCTGCTGAGGATGAGGGTGCCTTACAGTACATTTAGAAAACTGTGATGGTCTTGGTGTAGAAGCCACAAAAACTTGAAGTTCTACCAAGAGTCTTATCTTGGATTTGAGGTTCTGTTGGAAAATTGTGCTGTATGACAGTAAAACAGTAAGTCTTCACTTAGTTCATACGACAGACATTCATTGGGATATTTTCATGTTCACTGTATTGGAACCAGGTTTATAAAAATAAGTCATTGGATGATCATTTCAAAGAATACACAGTTTACTAGTGGAGACAAGCATGTGGACAAATGCTTAGGGAGACAACAACATAAACAAGGTGTGTGGTGTGGCCGTAGAGAGGGATGGACTACTGCAGAGGGGAGCTGGTCAAGGAGAGTGCTACACTTGAGATGGGAGATGGGCGCCAGAAGGCTCATCCTCAGGGGGGCTTTGGAAGGTGATTGGATCACGGGGTGCCCTACTCATCAGTGGACTAATTCACTGATGAGTTCGTAGTGAATGTGCTGTTAGGAGTTGGGTCCCAGTTTGAGGGAAGAAGCTTGGGCAGGAAGGTTATTTAGTGGCCCAGGTAAGAGAAGATACTGCTCTTAGGATTGGTAGAGGGAATGGAGTGGGTAGGATGAGTTTTAGAAACATTTCAATGTATTCAGTTTGCTGACCTGCTATGTGTGAAGGTGTGAGGATGATTCTTAAGCTTAAGCTTTTAACTCCACCCTCAATCAAATCTAGTCTTTTTTTTTTTTTTTGTACTGGGAATTGAACTCAGAACCTTGTGCTTGCCAGGCAGGCGCTTGTGCTGCTGAGCTACATCCCCGGCCCATGTCACCTTTTTCAATGGCAGTACCATGGACTGAAATTGAGAGAATTAACAAGAGTAGGTTTGAGGGGAATGGTGATAGTGAAGAAGCCAAAGAACTCATTTTTGAACAGAATTCAGGAGAAAACCCTAGAGATAGGTATGTCCCAGGGAATATTTTTCTCTTTTACTTTGTGTCCTTAGCAAAAATATATGCTGTTTTTCTTCTGTATCACCTACTGGGCCAGCTTAATGTTGAACCTTTTCAATGTGTGCTTACACGTCGGCAAAGGAGCCTATTTTATAAGGGCACAGTTCTGTCCCTTACACGCTTACCTCCCCAGGGACTTCACTGCCTCATTTCATCATCTGGGGATTTGGGATTTGAACATAGGAATTTTGGAGGAAACATACTCATATTATAGCAAATAATATAATGAAAACATATATATATATATATATATATATATATATATATATATATATATGTCCATCAGAAATGTATACATCAGGAGAAGAAAAACTTGTATAAATAATTTATTGGGACATTGGACATTATGAGATTAATAACCTGACCTTTGGCCTCTACAATTATAAAAGGTACTCAGCATAGTGGCTGTTAGCTTCCAGACATTTATTAGTATGGCAGAGTGCTGAAGTATATGGCATGCACTTTTTGGTATTTCCAAAATTCAAATGTTGATAGCATTTTGCTATTATTGGATACATACTTTTAAATTGAATCATTTGAAGCACACTGTGGATATTGTGACACCTTATTCTGCAACATTTCACATTACATCTCTAGAAAATATGGGATTTCTCCTACATATCTAACAAAAATTTCCTAATTGAACCTCCAGTCCATTTTTAAATTTCCCCAGGTGTTCCCAGTATGTGTTTTTTAATGTTTGTAGGTAAAGAGCAAGTGAAAGACCATTCTTTGCCCCCGTCCCCGGTACTGAGGATCGAACTCAGGACCTTGCGCTTGCCAGGCAGGTGCTTATTCCACTGAACTGTATCCCCAGCCCCCACAAGACCATGCTGCGTATTTGAGATTATTGACAGCTCGATTTCTATGTTGTTATATTTTCCTTTTATTGCTGTTAAATACAGTTTTGTGGGAGGCCATGGATTTGGACTGCATACTTGAACTGGACCCAAAGTACCAAAGCAATTTTTTTTTTTTGAGATAAGATCTTGCTATGTAGCTTAGGCTGGCCTCAAACCCACAGCAGCCCTCCTGGCTCAGCCTCCCGAGTGCTGGGATTACAGGCATGCACTACCATACCCACCCAAACCAATATAATTTAATCACAGTACTGAGCTTTGGTTGGCTGCAAAGAGGCTCTGTAGCCGATTAACTGGTTGAATTGCAACCAGAGTGGTTGACTAAGCTATACCCAATTAAATTATTTTCTGTGTTCCACCTCTGTTTTTCTGTAAATGCTGTCTGAACATACTTTTGGTTGGAGTTCTCAGAATTCCCTGTGGTTCTGGGAGCTACCTGATTCACAATTAGTTTTTGTTTTGCTTTGCTCAGATAAACTCTACTGAATTTAATTGGTCTAAGAGATTTTTCTTTTAACGTTTCCAGAAAGCAGTCTGTGAGGTGATAGCTTTGGTGTCATGTGAATGTGAAGTTCCTTGTTAACCTCTCACAAAAATCTTACCTATTGGTTTTCCTTTTCTGCATCAACTTTATGTTTAAAAGTTTTCTGGATTGGTGTAATAACTTTATATGAAGCAAGAGGCTTTTTCTACCCATATCTCATAAGGACCATTTTGGACTCATGGGTTTTTATGTATTTGGTGTCTTACAGTCAATTGCGTTACTCCCTTTGATGCCAGAACACTGTACTTGCAAATTTGATCAGTGAATCTCTTACAGACCAGGTCTTGTCTCCTTTTCACATAATCTTACTGGTTTCCTTGCTTTCTAGCATTATACGTCCTGCTGTAATTTGTAAATATCTTCCAGCCTTCAACCTGAGATCAGCCATTTCTTCAAACAGCACTGGTTTCTTATAGTAGCAGTGCTATTTAGGAACCAAAATAGGGTGCTCTTGTTTTTTTTGCTACTGGACCATCCTTGCTTTTAAGCTTTTTTAAGGAACAAAACTAGGAAGTACAAGGTCTGATAAAATATGGTTAATATTTAAATTAAAAATGTATCAGAGTAAAAGACACACTGGCATTTAATCTCCCTCAGAATGCTTGTCCTCGTTTTGTTTTTGTTTGTTTGTTTGTTTGAGACGGGGTCTTGCTATATAGTTCAGGCTGGCCCTGAGCTCAGTTTGTAACTCAGGCTGGTCTTGAACTTGCAACGATCCTCCTGCCTCAGCCTTCCTAGTGCTGGGATTACAGGTGTGTGCCACCACGCCCAGCATTTTTTTTCTTTGTCCTCACCATGAACATGCTTACCCTATCATTCTTTGCAGGTTCCGAAGCAGTTCTAGAGGTCCTCTATCAGGAGTGTCTTTTCGTGGCTCTCTCCATTTCCTGAATTGATTCAAAATTTTGACAACAATTCTTGTCAGTTAAAACATAGCGTGTCTTCTTCCTCTGTATTCACCAGATCTGGAACAGTGTGACTTCTGGCTTTTCTCCAAAGTCCAAATGACCAGGAAAGGTAAACATTTTGAGTCAGTTTAGGACTTTAAGGCAGCCCTAACAGCACAACTAAAGATAATCAGGAAAGAAGCTTCCAGAACTGCTTCAGGAAGTGGCAAGAATGTTGGGATAAATATATTCAAAATGGGAGGGGGCTACTTTGAGAGGAATTAATGGTAATGTGCATTTTACTGTAATAAGTTTTTTAAAAGTCATAAAAGTGATTTTAGACTAAGTTGTATCACACCAACCCTTCTGCCAAAAATAACTGGCAGAGCTGTTTGAAATTGCTGCAAGCTACCAAGATAGATCCTAGAAAATGAAGACCCTGGAAAAGGAGGGCGCTCAACCGTCTGAGACCACCTCCCCCTGAAGAGGTCTTCTGAATTCCCAGTGCAGTGGCTGAGAAACCGAGTATCTAAGTAGAACTTTTGCCAGACCCTGTGTTGGGGAGATAAAAATCAGATTTCATCAAGGATAAGGGGCTCCAGTTAATACCTAGGGTTTTTGCTTGAAATGCCAAAAGAGGGCACATCCTAGCAGTAATGGTGATGGGGGCTTTCAGGAATACTGAAGCCCAGTTGCGGGCAATCTCTGTCTCTCTTTGGATCAAGATCTGCCAGCTGAGGCAGGAGGGTCATGAGTTTGAGGCCAACATGTGCTGCATAGAGAGTTCTGAGCCAGCTTGGATTACATAGAAATCCTGTCTCAAAAAACAAAATGTTAATTGAGAACCAAATGCCAACCCATTTACGCTAGGTGTTTGGCAGCAGCAAATTTAAGTTATCTTTGGACGAAAGTGACATCATCCAGAAACTGAAATTATCGTGCAGATTTTCATACAGTACTCAGAATTCTTTTTTGTTTTGTCTTTCTAGACAGGGTCTTGCTATGTAGTTCAGTCTGGCCTTGAATACACTATGGAGTCCACGGCCGACCTTAAATTCCTGGCAGTCCTCCTGCTTCAGCCTCTTACGTGCTGGGATTAAAGCCATGAGCCACCAAGCCTTCATTTTAAAGACATTTACTCATTTCTTATAAAAAATAAGACATTTTTTGTATCTTGGATATAAAGTCTTTGTTAATACCTTTTATTTATTACCACTTAGGTGGTTACAAACATCTCTCAATTTGTGACTTTCTCTTTTGAGACAAGGTCTCCCTGTGTAATTCCAGCTGGCCTTGAATTCACTATGTGGCCCAGTCTGGCCTCAAGCTCACACCAATCCTCCTGCCTCAGCTTCCTGAGTGCTGGGATCACAGGGGTGTGCCACCACACCGGCACTCTTTAATTATAGTTCTATGACAAATAGAGATTTTTATCTTCAGTATAGATTAAAAAAATCAAGCACAGCATAGTGGCAAATGGCTTTAATCCCCCCACATGAGCAGGCTGAGGCAGGAAGATCACAAATTCAAGCCCAACCTGGGCAGTTTAGCAACTTAGTAAAAAAGAGGGATTTAGCTCTGTGTGAAGCCCTTGGATTCACTGCCCAGTACTAAATAAATAAATAAATAAATAAATAAAGTCAGCTTTTTCCTTTATGGTTATTTTCAGTCTACTTGGAATTAAATTCAGTAAAAGATGGAACAATAATTCAGTCATTTTGTTTCTATAGGTCTTATCATTTGTCTCAGCTCTGTGTATAAAAAATGCCTTTTTAGTACTGGCTTAAGTTTCCTTTGCCTAGTTCGCCTGGCATATAGTAGACTGTCTGTGAATGAATTAGAATAAAGGATGTATTTTGTAGTATGAAACTTTCTGTGGGTTACTTATGATTTTCACAATGTGTTATCTAATTTGCTAATATATTTTTACTTACACTGTATACATTATGTTCTCCTTATGGATTATTACTTTCCTCTATTACCAAAGTTCTCTTGACACTAGGTAAATACTTGTTGAATTTCCTTCAGTCTGTTTTAAGCATGCTTCCCCTACCAGAGGATTTTAGCTGTAGTCATCTTTACAAGTATCAGACTTGTGTGATACTTTTTCTTTAGCTCTTGTCCAGGACTGTATTTCTTAGCTCTAACAACCTTAGAGTCACCTGGAGAGATTTTCAGTCCCATCCTCAGCCCCGTTAAATTGGTATTTTTTTAAATTTCCCAGGTGGCTTTTATGTGTAGTTCAGGTTGAAAAGCATTGGTCTGGTACATAACTATACACGTTTGGTTTTTCCCATTTCTCTTAGGTAAGTTTTTCTTTTGTAAAGTCTCTTTTGATTTCATACATTTAAAAATAATTTTTCTTTTTAACAGACTATGAAATTTTTACTCCCTCACACTTAAAAATATACATAGAAATTTTATAGAGATTTTTATTACTTGTGGCTGAAACTGAGTATCTTCTTTGGGCCAGGTATTACACAAGGCCTTGGTGGACAAGAAAAGGTATTTGACCTGCTGGAACGTACAGTTATTATAAGGATGACGAGTATTGCAAAAAAAAAAGAGGGGATGAGTTCTGTGTAATTGTACCATAAGAGGCTTTCAGTTATTGAGGGGTCAGGGGAGACCTCTTCAAAGTAACATTTAAGCAATAATTAAGAACAAATTCAGGAAGTAAGTTCTTTAGACAAATTGGACTTTATAAAAATTAAAATTTTGTGTATGAAGGGACATTACTAAAGTGGAAGGACAGCTTACAGAATAGGAAGAAAGTTTTGTATCATCATGTATCTGTTCTTTTGTGTGTGTGTGTGGTACCGGGGATTGAACTCAGGACCTTGTGCTTGCCAGGCATGCGCTTATTCCACTGAGCTATATATCCCCAGCCCCCATCATCATGTAGCTGATAAAGATCTACTATCAGAATATGTAAAGAGCTTATACAACTCAACAGCAAAAAGGCAACCCAGTTTTAAAATGGACAGAAGAGAAGCCAAGCGTGGTGGTGCACTTCTGTAATCCCAGCACTCGGGAGGCTGAGGCAGGAGGATTGGCGTGAGTTCAAGGCCATCGTGGACTACATAGTGAGTTTAAGGCCAGCCTGAACTGCATAGTAAGATCCTGTCTCAAAAAAAGGACAGAAGATATGGGAGATAGACAGATGTTCAAAAATCACGTAACATTGGTTCATTATTTCATTTGGAAAATGCAAATCAAGACCACAGTGAAATACCTCACAAACAGCAGATTGGATGGATGTGATAAAGAAATTGGCCAGGCTTGGTGACGCTCACCTGTAATCTCAGCACTCAGGAAGCTGAGGCAGGAGGATTGCTGAGAGTTCAAGGCCATCTTGGGCTACATAGTGAGTAAAGGAGTGGCCTGAACTACAGAGCGAGACCCTGTCTCAAAAAAACTTAAAAAAAAAAAGCAGATTAGTAGTTGCTAAGAGGGGCAGACAGGAAGAGATTATTTGAGCTGTGGAGTGTTCTGAGGTATTAAGAAAGTTGTTGTTGGGGATTGAATATGGGGGCACTGTGCTGCTGAGCTACATCCCACATCCTTTCATTTTTTGAGATGTGATCTTGGTAAATTGCCTCCACTGGCCTAGAACTTGCAGTCCTCCTGCTTTCCCCTCCAGAGTAGCCGAGGTTACAGATGTGACCACTGTATACCGCTGGTATTGAAAGGGTTTGGAGCCCAGGGAGTTGGTGGTTGCAGAACATTCTAAATATACAAAATGCCACTGAATTGTGTACTTTAAAATGGTTGTGTGTGATCCAAACTTTGCTTCAAAAAAATGTACACAAATCTAACCTAATTAAAAATTTAAGGGTTAGGGATATAGCTCAGTGGCATAAGCACTGGACTGGCAAGCTCAAGGTCCTGAGTTTGATCCCTGCTATCACCAAAAAAAAAAAAAAAAAAAAAAATTAAAAGATCGCATCACCGTATACTTTTAACTTGGGAGTGCTGTTATTACAGTTATTGTTGCATAGTAAGTGTGTTACAAATTTTGTTAAATAAGTATTAAACGCTAAATGAATCTTAACAATAGATCCTTTAAGGCCTATAGTTCATATGTCCACAGAGAAATGCTCCATGGGTGAGTGTAGGGCTTGTATCACTTATATTCCTGTTTTGTTTATTACTTCAGTGCTAGGAAACCTCTTTTATAGACATAAGGAGGCGCTAATGGAAGTTTTGTTACGGCAGTGTCACTCAGGTCTTTGAATTACTTCTGAGTCATATGCCAGAAAGCACACAGTGAGGGGTTCAGTGTAAAATTTACTTTTAATGACTAATCAGCTGACAGCTTAGGTTTTCCTGTAATATTTTGAAAAGTGAAGAATTAGAAAACTTCCATAATAAATTGGTAGTCACTGGTATTATGTACAACTTTCTCAGCACACCGGTATTTTCTGTTTGCTCTGTGTTCAGTGCTCCAGGGTTTTTTGTCTGACAGGTGAGTATAAGCGGGGGTGGGGTTGGGGGGGTGCTAAGGGCGAGGAAAAGAGAGATTCTCATGACACAGCTGTTTGCTCATGGACCCCTTGAAAAATCTTTGTGTACTTGCAGGGTAGCCTGTGTCCTCTGAAGTCTGAGGTATGGACTTCGCAGCCTGCTTTCCAGCTCCAAGTCTTGAATAGCTTGGAACTTCTGTGCAGCATGAATAAAAAGACAGGGTGGGGATGGGGATGACCTAAATCTTTTTGCATTACTTAATTTTGGGGGTGGTACCAAGAATCAAACTCAGAACCTCAGGCTTGTCAGGCAGGTGCTGGGCCACTGAGCTAAATCCCAGTCCTACTTAATTTAATTAATTGTGGAATTAATACAAAGTTCTTTAAGGTTGATCAAGCAATGGCTTTCTCTTTCTCTCTCTCTGAAGTGGCTTCTCTTATAATTACTTTTCTTAAATTTTTTCCCAGGTCAATGAATGGTCATTGAAGATAAGAAAAGAAATGAGAGTTGTTGACAGACAGATAAGAGGTACATTATCACTGTGCCTTTCTGCTACCATTTGGTTGTGCTTTAGTTCATTAAAAATAAACTGCATCTATATTATGACATAATTTATTCCCACACTAATTAATAATAGCTGTCCTAATCGCTTTCTAGTTCTATAATCAATATAGGAGTGGGGATAAATTAAAATAAACTTGTAAGCATTAAAGAAAGTCCTTCCTCTGAATAAAGAAATGCCTTTTACGGGGTTTAATAACAAAATACCTTTTGTGGAGATCAGACTGAATACATTTGGCATAAAAGATGCAATTCCATTTTCATTACTCTATTTGCATACTTTAGCATGACAATAGGTTGAGGAAAATACATTTCTAAATAAAATAGGGTTTTTCTTTTCTTGCTGGGAATTGAACACAGGGCCTTATGAGGCATTGTAGGAGTGTGATTCTTGAGAGAAGGGAAACAGCCCTAAAATGGTCCTGCTTTCTACCTGGGCACACTTTTTGTATGGTAGCGCAGGGAGAGCGATTACAGGAAGAGCGTGGTGGGCCTGCTGAAGTGTGGGTGAGTGGGAGTGATGAGTGCTCAGTAGTGTGAATGTGTTTGATGCCGCGGAATCATGCACTGAACTATGAGTAAGCGGTATGTGGCGGCACACGCCTGCAATCCCAGCTACTTGGGAGGCTGAGGCAGAAGGGCGAAGCCAGCTTGTACAGCTTAGCAAGACTTTTAAAAAGGGCTTGCGGTTGTAGCTCAGTGGTAGGGCAAGTATATAGCATGTGTGGGGACCTAGGTTCAATCTCAGGTACCACAATAAACAAGGAAAAGAAAAAGAGAATGATGGTAAATTTTATTGTGTATATTTCATTACAGTTTTTAAAATTGAAAAAAGTTCTGTTGAGATTGGGGATATAGCTCAGCAGCACAGTGCCTGCCTGGCAAGTGCAAGGTCCTGAGTTCGAGTCCCAGTACTCACACATACACAAAATCCTGTTGACCATACAGCATATAGTACTGATATTTTACTCCTAGTTGATGGTAGTACAATATTTTTAATACAGTTAGGCTTTCCTTAAGCTGCAGTTTTTTATACATTTATTGATTAAACATAGATTATATTCATTTAATTGTGAGAAAGCCATTTATTATTAGAATTAGAATAAGCTCTGGAATGCATTTTTTTAAGCTTTTTAGTACCTGTAGCAATAAATCTTAGAATGGGCTCACAAAGACTGTTTGTGAAATTTTGTCAGTTGTAATGGGATTATGCTCTTCTTTTTCACTCTGAAACTACTGTGATGTTTCTGGAAATAATGATTACTCCCCATGTTAATTATTTTCATTTCATTTGTATCTTCTAACGTTTTCCTGTTTAATAGACACCTTTAGTTCACAGGAAAGAGGTTAGGATTCCAGAAAGTCTGATTTGCTCTTTATTTTTGGTGTTCTAAATGTAGATATCCAAAGAGAAGAAGAAAAAGTGAAACGATCTGTGAAAGATGCCGCCAAGAAGGGCCAGAAGGACGTCTGTGTGGTTCTGGCCAAGGAGATGGTCCGGTCAAGGAAGGCTGTAAGCAAGCTGTATGCATCCAAAGCACACATGAACTCCGTGCTCATGGGGATGAAGAACCAGCTCGGTAAAGCGGCGCTTACCTTTACCATCACTGTTGTTATCAGCGAGGGTTTCCTTGAGTAGGGAGAATGGACTCAGGTTTGGTGTGTATGTATGTATGTATATATGTATAAATAAATACATACATTCATACTGGGATTGAACCAAGGGCCTTTACATTAGGCTACATCCAAGGCCAGTTGTTTTGTTTTTTACTTTTGAGATAGTCTTGTTAAATACTAAGTTGCCCATGCTGGGCCTGAATTTGCAACCCTCCTGCCTCAGCCTGCCAGAGTACTGGAAAGACAGGTGTGTGCCACCATGCCCAGCTTGGGTGTGTTTCTTTTTGTTGTTTTAGTTGGGAGTACTGTGCTGTGCATATGTAAAATATAGTTATTTCTATTTTTATGTTACTGTCAGTGAATAGTTGGCATCTCTACTCAGGTGTCTTAAAGTAACATTCATCTGCATAAATTTTGATCTCTGCTCCCCCATCAGTGCTCCTCTTCCAGTCTTCCTTGTGTGTGTAAGTAGAACTAGCATTCTACCTGATTGCTTTAAGCCGGAAAATTAGTCTTAATCCTTCATGTTTTTCCTTTCTTTCATAGCCGTTACTCCACCTCCATATTTTCTACTTATTGTAGAAAGTTTGGCAATTTATGCAATAAAACTGCAGCTTGTGCCAGCGTAGTTCAGCTCGTATTGTCTCCTGCGTGGACTACAGTAATCTCCTCATTTGTTTTCTGGCTTGTGTACTTGTTCAGCTGCAGTCCACACTTCATACAGCACTCAAGTGATCTGCGTTAAATGAGTAAATAGGGATTTACAGTATTCTTTGTAAAACACAATACCCTTCTCCTGTGTTTGAATGTAAAGTCAAATTCTTGTTCTGACCACTAAGACAATTGCTCATCTTAAACATTTCCCCGTTCTGCTCTCCATCCAGTGATGCTGGCCTTTCTGTTCCTGGGACTGGCAGAGCTTGTTCCTGTCCAGAACCGTCACAGTCTTCCCTCACCTCTCTGAATGCTCATCCTCATCAGTCCAGTCTCAGTCCAGCTGCCAGGCATCCAGTGAGACCCGCTAAGCCCTGCTCCTGTTTTATCAGGGCATTCCTTTAATTTCCTCCTAGCTCTTTCCAGCATCTGAAATCAACTTGTTCAGTTATTTTTAACTTGTAAGTTGGTTTAAGTTGTCTCTTCCCATTAGAACCAGGAGCCTTGTATATCCAGTCCACGATACCTCTCTAGCTCCACAAACACCGGCTCAGTTAATGTTTGCACAAGGAATAAACAAGCTAACTTGTTGAAGTGATGCTAGTTGCTCTTCTATGCTGCACACCTTAATAGTGGTAAGTGTATAGCAGAACCTCTTACCAAAGGAATTTTGCCATTAGTTTCCTCTTTCTCCCTCAGTACACTTCTCATGGCATGCATGGATGATTACACAGGTTTCTTGGCGATAGTGTCACTTATTCCTGCGGTTACTGTGGGAGTGCAGTCTTCAGTAATGTGTGTAATTTTGATCTCCTCCCTACTTGTAGTATCAAAACTTAGACTAATACTGGAATGTACCAGTTTTCCACATGTTCTACCTAGAACAGTGAATAGACAGCCCATGGGGTACCTAAGAGTGCTCGGACCCTGTGAGGGGAATCTACAAGGTCAGACTGTTTTCCTAATAATACTAAGATACTTTTTGCCTTTGTCATTATATCAACATTTGCACTCAATGTGCAAAAGCAGCATGGGAAAACTGCTGGAACTTGGCACCGGGCAAGAGAGTAGACCCAAAGGGTCTGAGAGTTCCTGTGCGAGAGCACAGGCCATATACTCGCAATTAAGGGGAAAGGTCAGTTTCACCTAAGAAGCCTTGATGAAGCAGTACAAATTGTTTTATCAAAGGCCAACACATCTTCCTCATAGTCTGAGAAGCCTAATGAAAGTTGGGTTTATTTACTAATTTCTCCTTGTCTGACAGTTTCAACTTTCAGAGAGCTGCCAGCTTGGGCATTGAATTACTAGCATGTATTTTTATTTTTGCAGCAGTAGTTAACAATTTTTTGTATTTTTGCCTTCATCACATTATGAGATACATAGCTATAAATATCTGTGCATAGGTATATATCAGTGTAATATAATGTAAAGGGGAAAATGTTACTGTGTCACAGATACAGATATGTATCTTAAATTTTTATGATTTTTTAAAATTTAAAAACCAAAAGCAAACATTTTGCTTTCAGGGCAAAAGCATAGGTGTTTCCAGCTCTTGTTCACTTCTTTATCAGCTAGAATGTGATAGAAGAATCTCTGTTAAGTCATTCAATCTTACGTAGGACTGTAGCACCTTTTGTCAGGTTGATTATTTAGAGGCTAATGATTCTTCAAGGAGGACATTATCTTTCAGGAGTCTAGTTTGTGGCCAAGAACCTGTGTATGATCTTTTAGGTCCAACCATACGCAATTTGCAACCTTCTACCTGGCGGGCCTGCCTACCCTGTTCCTGTATTTCCCCTGGGAGTTCATGCTGTAGTATTTGTGTGTGGGTCTCTCAGGGCAGGGCACAGTCCTCTTCCTTGGTGGACCTTTCCGTCGTGAGACTTGCCTTCTCCCTCCTGTGATTTCATTTCCAGTGCTCTCTGGGTGTTTTCTAAAAGCAGATGGTCCTAGTTGTTCAATTTCCCAGACTGATCTTTTAATTTCTCATGTTTTTTATTTTCCATTTTGAGGATAATAATAGTTCCTTCCTTGTAGGATAGTTTTAATGCTTAATTCATTGCCTGGCACGTGGTAATTGCTATGTGTAGGTTTTAAATATTACCGTCATTATCATCATCAGTGTGGCCTTGTGTTGTACTTTCTGAGACATTCCTTCAAGTTTATTTTCTCTTTTTTCTCTTGAGTTACTTATTTTGGCTATCTTAATTTTGGCTTCCAAGGAAAAGTTTTTGACAGTTACTTTTTTAAAACAACGGTCATCCTTTTCTTATTTCATTGATGTAATGATAACGTCTTGGTTGCTTTTCTTTCCTTGCTGAGACAAAATACCCAACGCCCAAAATGAAGGAAGGAAAGGTTTATTTAGCTTACAGTTTGTGGAGGTTTCAGTCCATACTTGGCTGGTTTTGAGGCAGAGTGGCACATGGCAGAGGGCAAACTGTTCAAGCAGAGCACAGCAGAACAACCAGCAAAAGGGAGGAATGGCTGCAAGCAGCCTCTTTCCTTCCCTTACATTGTAAACAGCTACCCCCACCCAGGGGGCGTGTAGCTCTCACACAATCTCCATGCCCTCCTCTTCCACAGGCTCATGATGTGTACAAAGTAAGCACCCTGGCTTCCTGCTGAGTCACTCAGCCAAACCTCTAGACTCCCCAGGTTGACACAGTGTATCAACCATAACAGTTATGTTGAGGCTTCTGTGTTCTTCTGTCATTTCTCATAGCTCCTTCTCCTTGTTGTGCTCTTCTTCCCTATCCTGCTCTTCACTTTTTAAAAAAGGGGTAGAGGAAGCCGGGCCTGGTGGCACACATTTGTCATCCCCAGCACTTGGGAGGCTGAGGCAGGAGGGCCACCCTGAGTTTGATGCCAGCCTGGGCTACACAGTGAGTTCAAGGCCAGCCTGAACTACATAGTGAGACCCTGTCTCAAACAAAGGGTGAAGAAGAAGGTGCGGGGAAGACAGAGAGGGAAGGAGAGAGGTAGAGGTCCCAGAGGCTGGAGTAAGTGTAGGCTTCATGAGTACTCATCTTTTCAAGTGATAGATTGGGCTCCAAGGAACAAACTGTGAACTAACCAACTGATAAGTCTTTTAGTCTTTATTATGTGCCTGACATAGCTGGGCACTGGGACCAAAATCATGAACATTACAGCTGAGTCACTGCCTTCTGGGTACAGAGTGGAAAGCAAATAATTAAATAAACTTAATAAGAAACAAAATAATGTAGCAAGCAAATAGATGGCTATTTATAATTGCAAACTGATACACCTACTGGGAGATGGTAAAAGGGAAGTGTAGACCCCAGGAGGTGCGCATGCGCAGGTGTGGGGTCCCAGCACTGGGAGCTGTGCACTGAGAAAAGGGGGTGGATGGCTGGAGGGGACCAGGTGAGTTTGCATAGCTGTTAGGAGACAAAGGTTCTCACGCCAGGGTCAGAGACCTGCTGCAGTGGTGGTGGAGACGTGGGCAGTGGGAGCCCACAGGAACGGAGGATGAGGAGGCATCTGAGGAGAGGGATTCCGTGCACAAAGGCGCAGGTGAAGTATTTCAGGCTGTGTCAGGAAACAGTTTGACAGGGTGCGTTCAGGGGAGTGGTGGGAGGGAAAGCTGGAAGGTGAGTTGGAGTCAAGTTCTGCAAGTTAGCTGAGGGATTTTAGCTTCATGCTGCAGGCAGTGCGGAGCTCTGGCCCGGGGCGGCAGGTGCAGAGAGACTGTTGCAGCACAGTGCAAGGCAGTGGGCTCCCGAGGTCTGGGGCAGGATAGGGTGGTTAGGAGGGCATGGAAGAAAGGACATTGTGACAGTGCCCATCAGTGGGACTTGGTGAAACAAGCCTGGGATGCTCTTAGCCCTCCAGCCTGGAAAGATTGCTGGGCTGTTAGTAAAAGATGCTGGAAACGTCCTGAGGGAAACAGGCCTAAGACAGGAAGGAGATTTGGGGCTGACCAGACTGGCTCTGTGAGACCCCTGGCTATTGAGTTACCCTGTTCCCCAGCACCTAAGCACAGTGCGATCAGGAAGCATCCCAGAGAGGGTTATTGAGAAGACTTGTAGTGGAGTGCTTCTTGTGGGGAGATTAAATCCAGCAGGAGGGGTCCTGGGAAGAGAACGAAAGGGAGGAGCTTGTTTTTCTGGGGAGTGGAAGAAGAGAAGCCAGGAAGAGTGGAACCAGAGTTCCTGAGAGGTCTTTGTTCATCTTGGCCCTCAGTGTCCCCGGTCAGCCCGTTGCTGCTGTCGGGAAGTCATCCCTTTCCCTTAGAGTGTTGTATTAACATGCATGTGCGCCGAGGAAGGGTAGTACAGTGTAGGCCTTGTTGGCTATTAATATGTTGTCGTGATTAGATGCTTTGCAAGTGACAGCTTTCTGACAGCAGCTCTTTGCGGAAAAAGGCAGATGATGAGTGTGATTTGATTGAGGGAGAGGATTAAAAGAGAAGCTAAAAGATGCAGCAGGAATAGAATTACCCAGTGATCCAGCAGTTGCTCTTTTAGGTTTATGCCAGAAGAACTGAAAGCAGAGACTCAAACATACCAAATGTGCAACCAGGATCCTAGCATTACTCACAAAAGCCAAAGGGTAGAAGCAGCTCAAGGGCCTTGACTGTAGTCACCTTGCTGCAGTATGTCTCAGAAACAGTTCTTCCAGGGGCTGGAGTTTGGTACCCTTGAACCAAAAGTCCCCCGTGTCTTCACTCCCCACACCTTCGGGGACTGTCAGAACCCTCCTGAGTTCGTTAGGTTCCAGATACCGAGTGAGTGCGTGCAGCAGCCACCTTCGTGTGGGCTTAGCACACTGAGCTCAGTGTCTTACAGATTCCCTCGCGCTGCAGATGACACGGTTTCCCTTTTAAGGGAAAAGGGAGTGGAACTCCTTTGTGTGTATACCCTGTTCTTTTAAAGCCACTCGTCTGTCGGTGGCGCTTAAGTTGTTTCCACTGTCTTCCTTTCTCATTGCTGGGACAAGGCACCTGATACCCGCACGGTAAAGAGGAAAGCGTTATGTTAGCTCACATTGTGTAGAGGTGTTCAGTCCTTAGTTGGCTGGCTTCAAGGCCGCGTGGCCTGCGTGGTGGAATGGCGTCACAGGAAAGAAACAGTCCATGGCGTGGGTGGAAGGAAGAGCAAGGCTTCCTCTTCTCTCCGGTTTTATTCTACCCAGGCTACAAGCCTATTGGTGGGCACCATCTGCTTCCAGTGTGGGTCTTCCCTCCTCACTAAATTCATCAGGCCTGTGCTAAACCTGTCAGCACATTAACCCAGTACTGGGCTTGTGATCCAGTCACTCCCCAAAGCCCCGCCTATGAGCGCATGAGTTTTATTGGGGGGGGGCTCTAGACATAAGCCATGACACCATCTCTTGGTTATTATGAGCAGTGCTTCAGTGAACATGGGAGTTGAGCAAGCTCTCCTGATGGGTTGGTTTCAGTTCCTTTGGATACATAGCCTGGAGGTAGATCAGTAGGCTGATGCTGGGTTTTAGTTTCTTGAGGAACCTTCCATACAGTTTCCCATGATGGCTGTACTAATTTACTCTGCCCTGATAAATATACCTACTTAGTTTTTGTTTGTTGTAAAGGGGATTGTTTCCTTTATTTTCTTTTTGAATAGTCCATTATTAGTAGAAACTACTGATGTTTATGTTGATTTTATATTCTGCGACTTCACATATACATTAATTCTAATAGTTTTTTGTACAATCATTAGGGTTTTAAATTTTTCTCTTGCCTAATGTGCTGGCCAGGACTTCTAATACTGTGTTGGAAAGAAGGTGCCCATCCCTGTTTTGTGCCTGACCTTAAAGAAAAGCTTTCAGCTCTTCATCGTTGAGAGTGGTGTTAAGGCTAGGCATGGTGGCACATGCCTGTAATCCCAGCACTCGGGAGGCTGAGGCAGGAGGATTGTTGTGAGTTCGAGACCCTGTCTCAAAAAGACAAAAAAAAAAAAAAAGAGAGTAATGTTAACAACAGGTTTGTTATATATGGCCTTTATTTGTGTTGAGGTACATTGGTTTAGAGCTTTTATCATGAAAGGGATGCTTTTCCTCTATCTATTGAGATGGTCATATGAGTTTTATTTTTTTTTAAGTAGTATATCGTAGTTATTATATATACTGAATTACCCTTGTACCCAAGGGATAAATCCCAAATGATTGTAGTGAATGATTCTATTAATGTATTTTTGTCTTCACTTTGCTAATATTTTGTTAAGACTTTCAGCATCTGTGTTCATTGGGGATATTAGTTTATACTTCTCTTGTAGTGCCCTTATTTGGCTTTGGTAACAGGGTAATGTGTTTAGAAGTATTTCCTCTACTTCAATTTTGGGAAGAGTTGGAGAAAAGTTAGTGTTAGATCATCTTTAAATTTTTGGTACCATTTAGCAGTTGTGCAGTCCTAGGCTTTTCTGTAGCAGGAAACTTCTTATTATGATTCAGTCTCTTTATTTCTTCATGATTCAGTCTGGGTAGGTTATGTGTCTCTACGGATTTATCAGTTTCTTGTAGGTTATCCCACTTGTTGGTTCATGGGAGTTTCTTATTGAGCCTTTGTTTTCAGGCTATTAAGTATGTCTCTCATTTCTGGTTGTATTTGAGCAGTCTTTTTTTTTTTCTTAGTCTAGTTAAGTGTCAATTTTGTTTATCTTCCCAAAACACCAACTCGGTTTCATCAAATTTTCCTATTTGCTTTTTTTTTTATTCTAGTTTGCATTATTTCTTTCCTTCTGCAAACAGGGCTTAGTTTGATTTTCTAGTTCCAGTGGGGTGTAATGTTAGATTATTTGTGATCTCTTTTCTTTTTTTGATAGAGGAATTTAGCACTACGAATTTCCCTTTTAGCATTCCTTTTGCTGCTTCACATAAGCTTAAGTGTGTTGTTTCCGTCTTGCTTTGTCTCTGTTAATGGATTGTTAGTTTCATACCACTGTGCTCTGGAAAAGCTTTTGACATAGAGTCCTCTTAAATTTGTAAAGACTTGTATTGTCCTAACATGTGCTCCATCCTGGAAAATGTGCTATGTGCACTTGAGAAACATGTACATTCTGCTTCTGTTGGATAAAATATGCTGTATGTGTGTATCAGTCCATATGGTCTAAGGTGTAGTTCAAGTCCAGTGTTTCTTTACTGATACTCTATGTGGGTGATCTGTGTTGAAAGCCGGATGTTGACACCTCCTACTACTATTGTAGTCTGTCTCTAGCTCATTCAGTAACCACCATGTATTTAGGTGCTCCCGGGTTGGATGCATGTCTTCCAAGCGTTATGTCTTAGCTCCTTTGTTATTACATAATGATCGTTGTTATTTTCGTTTTTGCCTTCTCTCTTTTGTCTGGTGTAAGTATAGCGACTCCTGCTCTTACAGTTTCTCTTTACATGAACATGTTCTTTTTCCCATTCCTTCACTTTTGCCTCTTACTGGTAGAGGCTTTTGTAGGCAAAACATGTATAGCTGGATCTTGTTTGTTTATATGATCTGGTGAGCTAGTCTGTGTCTTCATTGGAGAATTTGATCTAGTTTTTTTTTTTTTATTTAAAAAAAATAAAAGTACAAAAACATATTAACAAACAGACACCAATTAGCATAAAAAATAGTACAATCACAACTGATCTATAGACAAGGTGACATGGTCTCAACAGTGGTTATTGCTTTATCCATTGATATCTTCGAAGTGTAAATATATGAACTCATATACAGACATGCAAAATTGGTCAGACCATTTATCCTCTCAACAACAGAAAAACACAAAAACCAAACATCCAAAGACAGAAAAAAAAACAGGCAAACAAACAAACAAACAAAAAAACCACCAATAGCTGCTGCTTTGCATATTGATATCTTCGAAGTGTGTGTTCAGGATAATACATACAGACATACAATATTGATCAAATAACCCGTCATCAATTATTCCTTAGCATTAAGTGATATAATACAATAGTAGAACCATGTTAGCCCTCCTGCATATATGTATATTCATATATACATACATACATTTCTGTTTCTTTCTTTTCTCCTTTCCCTTGTCCCATCTCTTCTTTGTTTTTGAACAGATTTCCTTCATGTCTCTTAGTTTATATTCCTACGCTCGGGTTCTTACACCAGTGATACAATGTATTGCCTGCATATGTATCACTGATTTATTTCACTTATGAGTATGGACTCCAGTTTTGACCACTTGCCTACAAAGTTCTCAAAACTGTCTTTATAGCTGAATAATATTCCATTATATAAAAATGCCACAATTTTTTAATCCAGTCTTCTGTGGATGGACACTTGGGTTGCTTCCATATTTTAGCTATTACAAATTGCGCTGCTATAAACATGGGTGCACATATATCAGAGTGATATGATGTTTTCAGATCTTCTGGGAAAATACCCAGAAGAGGAATAGCTGGTTT